>JAMFLL010001886.1:0-12662 GCA_027475725.1 Pythium rhizo-oryzae | reverse complement strand
ACGCGAGCCTCTTGGCATCACCAAAGGTACGATCGAGAGCTTTGTTGGAGCCCAACCACACCAGCTCTCGGATTCGTACCTAAGTGAGGGGGGAGCCGGGTTTTTTAGGCTCGTTCAAAATGGGTACATTTCGAGAGCCAAGGTTATTCAATTTCGGGGCTCCGGTCGCGGTGGGCTCGTCGGACCCGTGGGCTCCGAGGGGGATCCTTGACGAACACCGCCGAAGTCGGCGGCGTACTGTACTGTACGTTTTTCGAGTCCTTTTAAGATGAATGGCCAGCGCACTCATGTCGGGCTTGCGAGGATTTAGTTCGTCAGGAAGAGGCTTCCAAACTTGCACCTGTTTGTTAGCTCAAGCCACTCCGTACCCAACAAAAAGCGGCGCATCTCGTCGTTTCGCACTGCTCTATCCTTTGGCTGGCCTCTGAAGGGTCTCTCGTACCCACTCGTTTCGGCTCGTCTGGCTTCGCGAAGGTTCTACGTGAGCGCAATGCGCTCCCTTGGTCCATAGCAGTGCGGCAGCAGGAAGACCCACTAGACCACGTGCGATAGTGCGGATGCGATACAAGCGGTTGTGAAGGCTGAAAAGCTGAGAGGGCGTTGGGCAAGGTGGGATCTTGAGGCTGGGCCTCGAACGCCCCCATAAATCACATCGCTTTGTACACATTGTATTGTGTGGGCTCCTGCTGAACCTCCATCGCCTCCAAGATCGCATGAGGGCCAACGTCGTGCGCCAATCAGCGCGCGCGCCGCTTAAAAAGCGTCCGCGCGAGTCCGTTGAAGTTGCTGCCCACTGTGCAGCGACGGGTCGGCAAACAGGCCACTTCAACTTGCGGCGTCGGGTTGCGACGCCAAACCTCGCTGTGCTTTTCTTGCCGTGTCCAACCACGGGCGGAATTCCTGCCCGCCACTTGATGCTGTGGAGGCGATTCTGTGGGCAGCACGGACGAAACGGCCCTCGGTCTCATCGCGTGGGCAGAGAGAGAAAGAAATCTTGACCCAGTGAGCTGCCCGGCAATCGGATCGATCCGTTGGTCACAGTCGGGCCGATCGCCTCGCTGCCCCTCGACTCAAAGCGCAAGGCCTCTGTGGATCTATTTGCGCCCGCTGACTCCCCACAATGCGGGGCGTTACAGAGCAAAGGAGGAGGTTTCGCATCCCATGGGGAGTTCCTCGCACTTTCTTTTCTTCTCCTTCTTCTTCGGCTCTCGCCGCCCGTTGCGAGCCGTCACCCCTGGAAGCTCGGATGGGCACTCGCCCGCTCACCTTCCTGCCTCACGGTCACAAAGCTCACGCGCCGCGGCCGCCACTCGGCTCGCGAACCGCCCAGTGCCCAATTCTCGCTGTTGTGGGCGCACGGCCTCGCTCCTTCGCCCTGCACCGCTTCGCTTTGCCCTCCCGTTCGCTATCAATAGGCCCGGATCGGCCACGCTGCTGGACGATATGACCTACTCGGAAACGCGCCTCGCGGCAACGCCGGCACTAGACGCGGCGGCGGAGGAGCTCGCGCTGGCGGTCGCGGCCATGCAGTTCACGTCCGACGCCACGTCGCCGCTGCGGCTGCTGCACGAATCGTCCCCGACGAACCGCTTGCCGGGGCGGCGGCGCGCGCGGTCGGTGTCGCCGCAGCGGCGGTCGCCCAAGCTGCGCCACACGAACGGCCGGCTCGACGTCGATCCGCTCGAGCTGGAAGTGCCCGCGAGAGTGCCGATGCGACGAAGCCGTGCAGGCGTGTGGGCGCTCGAGCAGTCGTGCGTACTCTTGTCGGAGGACGAACTGCGCCGGGTGATGGAGCTGGAGACGCAGGCGAGCCGAAGCACCAACGCTGGCGCGGTCACAAGGACGAGGGCGACGCGCCAGCGATGCGAGAGCCACTCGTTCCCGACGCGCAAGGACGTGCGGCGATCGAGCTCGTGTTTGGAGGCAGGCAACCCAGGGAACGGCGACCTGGACAGGTCTGGGCCCAATGGAGACCTCCAGCAGACCCAGACACCGCACCGCTTCAAGATTTACTACCGCGACGAGGCGCTGCGCGAGAGCTGCGCCAAGAACACGCGCCGCATGATCGAGAACGCGCGCCGCGTCCGCGGGACGTCGATGGACTCGTCCCCAAAGGCGAACGAGACCGGTGCCGGGGCGCCCACTGACTCGCCGCCAGCGAAGGAGCCGCAGCTGCACGAGCAGGGCGGCGTCGGAAGCAACCAGCAGCAGATCGCGTGGAAAGCGTTGCGGTATCGCAAGCTGCTGGCGCGCGCCGACGCGATCGACGAGGCGCGGCTCCACGACCCGAGCTTTGACGTGCTCGAGTGCCTCGGCGCGCAATGGTGCAAAGTGTAGCGAGCGAGCGCATGCGAACGACAGCCTGGGAGCAAGGGCCACTACTACACGTGTACGATAGAGAAACAAGTGTGCGTGAGAACGAATCATAAGTAGCAGCAGTAGAGTAGGCAATGGATGTGCGTGATCGAAACCACATTTTTATTAGCAGCGTCGCATTGAGACCTTGGTGGCCATGTTCAGGTTGGTTGTCTCTGGCGTTCTTCGATTTTCGAATCGGATCGCCGTTTCCTTCGATAAAAAAAAGAGAAAGATCATGAAAGGTCACACACACGCACACACACAACACTCACGCAACCCAGCGAAAGATCCGCGATGCAGGACTTGGGATCGGTCCACTGGCCCTGTATTTTTTGGATCTGCTTGGACTACGCACGACCCCAAGGCTTCTCCAAGACGTCATGAAGCTCCGCTCGGCGCTGTCGCTGCTGCTGCCGTTGTCGCTCGTGACTTGCGGTGCACGGGCCCTCGACACCGTGTCGGAGACTGCCCCCGTGTCTGTCCAGTCTAGTACCGCTCTAGAGACTCGAGCGCCTGAGCCGGAGCCGTCGTGGGGCCGCATCTACCTGCGCCGCGGGCTCGCGCCGATCCAGTACTTCCGCGACCGCTACGGCGGGCCCATGGTCGCGCGCGAGGTCAAGTTCGTGTTCCCGCGCCGCGACGAGGACCGCCTCGGCTGTGAGCTGCTCCCCGATGAGGAGCAACAGGCACTCCGCGCCGCGAACGGCTCGGCCGTGCTGGTCGTGGCGCGCGGCGCGTGTACGTTCGAGACCAAGTCGCGGCTCGCGCAGCAGATGGGCGCCGCGGCGCTGGTCGTCGTGAGCGAGGACGAGTCGGCCAAGGCGCCCGTCGCGATCGTCGACAAGGGCGAGATCCAAATCGCCTCGGTCATGGTGCGCAAGTCGGCCGGCGACATGCTGCGGCTCACCGCGGCGCGCGAGCGCGTGTTCGGGCGACTTATGCCGATCGTGTGCGAGCGCAAGTCGTCCACGTGCAAGCCGCGCACGGCAGCTGAGGCTCAGTACGTGGACGAGCACACCGCGCGCAGCGGCGTGGTCGTCGCGCGCACCTCCAACGCCACATTGGGCGACTTTCTGGCTGCCACCTACGGAAGTATCCTTCCGAGTGGTCCACTGGTGATCCCGAAGGACGTTGTACCGATCGAAGGCTGTGGGGAGATTGAGCCGGCCTTGGTGGAGGGCAAAGTGGCGCTCTTTTCAGCGGCGCAGCTCGGGTGCTCGACGCTGGACAAGGTCTCAAGCGCGCAGCGCACCGGCGCCGTGGCGGCGCTGCTCGCCGTTGGTGAGCTGCCCGTTGCGATGAAGCACCCGGGGGTGGAGGAAAGCTGGCACGCATACAACATCACGATCGCGGCGGCCACGATCTCGAGCGGCACGCTGGACAAGCTGGTGCAACAAGCGGCGGACGAGGATTTGGAGATCTTCCTGGAGCAGCGCAACCGGATCGCTGATGCGTGGGCGCAAGTGCGACAGCTCTCGGTCAAGACGGCGTGGCCCACGCGTAAGGACCGTCGCGAGAAGCTGCTCCAGCGCGTGGTGGGCTCGTTCGAGTTGGACAACGACCAGCTTCTCGAGCTCAAGCACAACTTCGTTACGGTCGCCGGTGGTTCTGGTGCCGCGTGGGACCAAGCGGTCGCGCCAGTGCTTCGCGAATCTCCCTCGAGCACTGAGAGCAGCGGTGCTACCAGCACGGAACCGACCGAAGTGGTAGTGGACGCGGCCGGTGTGTGAGCCAGTCGAACAACAAATAACACGTGAGCCAGAATCGGTCTTGTTTCCATTTCATCACAAAGCCAGCTTCATTTTCTGTCAGGATGAGTCTTTCTCTAAAGTCCGATCCAGTACGAGCGCCCGTTCGGGTTGTGGATCGGCGCGGCCGCGCCGCTGGCGCTGTTGGAGACCGTCCACTCGTACCACACCTTGTGAGTCGCGATGAGGCGCCAGAAGCTCACGCGCAACTCGTCCCCGCACGTGGCGCGCAGCGGCTCCCGCAACGGGAAGTAGATCGGGAACCAGCTGAACATGCCGTCCGAGTGCGTCGAGGGCAAGATACTCAACGTCACGTCGTCGTAGAGCACCGCGTCGAAGTAGCCCGCGAAGCCGTGTACGACGGAGCTGGCCTTGGCGCGGAACACCATCTCAAGGTAGCGGCGGTTGTCGATGGGCTTGGCCTGGAACTTCGGGTGCTCGAACGTGAAGCACGCCTGCGGCTCGTCGATCGTGTACATATTGTGGAGCCGCACGACGTACGGGGTCTCAAAGTGCTTCAGTCCATCGTGAGCCTTCACCTCGTTCCAGAGCTTGCTTGACATGATCGGCGCCACGTATGACGTGTACTTGCAGGGAATACTGACACCATCCTCCTTCAAGAACGCCTGCGCGCCATCGAGGCACTCGGGCGACAGTTCGTTGTCGCCAAACGAGCCGAGCAGCTCGCTGACCATGATATCGGCCTTCTCGGTGGCGTTCCAGTGGCGCATGTCGCTCGCGATGATCGTGACGTTGTCCCATTTCTCGGAGACCTTGAGGTTGCGCAGCGTGATGACCGCATTCGGGTTCTTCTCAACCGCGTACATGCGCGTCTTTCGGTTCGCGGCAACCGCGGCACGCAGAGCACAGCGCACGATCGGCCCACGGCCCGCGCCGACGACCATGACGACCGACTCTTTGTCTTCGGGTGTCGCCAGCAACGCCTTGGTCACGGCCTTCTCGTACTGGTCGTACTTGAAATTGTCTTGCTCAAACGTCTCATACGTCTGGCTCTCGAGGTTGTCCATCAGCGGTTGCAGCGGCGCCTGGAGGTAATCCAGGTACGGCGCCTCGAACAGCGCCTTGGCGTCCATGCCCGGCCGCTTGCTGTACAGGTAGTGGAGGTACTGCACGTACGGTAGCAGCTTGCTCTGGTGGCGCGGCTTGCCCTTGATGTAGTACTGGATGTTGAACCGGAACAGCTCCATGAAGAAGTGCTGGTGTCGCTGCGAGAGCGTCGGGTACCCGCGGCGGTTGGTCAGAAACACGTCCGTGGGCACAATCACGGCCTTGATCGGCTCGCCCAGCCAGCGTGCGAGCTCTTCCTGGGGCGGCAGGTCTGCCGTGATCTCGAGCGCCACGCTCACTTTCGGGTGGTACTCACACGCCGCACGCAGCGCGTGCCACGCCTCCCACGGGCTCGCGGCGTCGCTCTCCTCTGCGTCTCCACTGGCGTCGTCCGCATCTGCGGCAGTCGCGGTCGGCGGCTCGCGGTACGTGAGCGGCACGCGCACCCAGAACTGGAGGTACTGCGCCTGCGTCGCGCACTGGTTGAGCGCGCGCGCGTAGTTGGCGCACTGCCGCGCGGGCGTCGGGAGCAGCACCGCGGGCAGCGACAGATGCGTGGCCCACGCAATCTCCTGCTTGAACGCCTTCTCGGCCGCCAGTCGCGCGCGTGCACACGCGGCGTCGAGGCGGATCCACTTGGAGACGTTACCCGTGACGGACGATGTCCAGCCGCGCGAATCGAGCACGAGATCCGAGCCTAGAGTGTAACAAACGAGCCGATCGGTGCGTCAGCTTGGAGGCGCATAGGCGTAGACTAAAGATACAGTGTGCATAGCCACATACGTGTCTGCGGGCCGTCGCGCGCGTCGGAGACGCCGTGGTCGTCGCGCTTGAACCTGTGTGGGGAGACCAGTTAGTGCGCGTTCGCTTACGAGACGGAGATGGCGCGCGCGCAGACGCACCGCGGGTGAAAGAGCGGCGCGATCACCGCGTTCATCTTCTCCTCGTACACATGCTCGAGCGTGGCCGAGAGGTCGTGGGAGAACGCCGTCTCCCAGCCCACGAAGATCCGTTCGGCGCTCATTTTCAAGGCCAGGGACTGGCGGGGGACAAACTTGGGAGACCATCGATATCTGCAAAAATATATTTGGGAATCCATATACACACAATACAGACAGAACAATTCGAAGTATTACAGAAGGCAGACCGAAGGGTGCCACTCAACTTGAGTGGCACTGTTCGGAGTGACTCAAGAAGAGCGGCACAGTTGAGCGACTCAAGCAAGGTTTCCGACCAGTGAGGCTCCATAACCCTACATACCCTAGTTCCGTAAACCCTAATAATCACCCTAATACAGATCGGACTCACCCTAGATTGTAAGCCCTAATCGCGTTCGATATACCCTAGGGTTTACGGTGTAGGGCTTGAGGTAAACCCAAAATGGACGCAATTCCAAACCCGCATTCAGTAACTGACGATCTGCACATTTTTTGGGTAAAACGATGGGTTTGGCATCATTTAGTCATTTACTAGTGTTTAAAGTTTATAATAGATGTCAAACCTTAGCTTCACTTCATATCCACAACCGTTTCCCATACACTAGTGTACGTGTAGGAGCGTCGTGTGTCAGTCAAAGCCTCGAGTCGGTACATAATCGGAGGGCCTCGCACCATTACTGGAGCTAGGGTCTAGGGTTAGGGGTTGCCACTGGCTCGACCTTAATGGGGTTTTCTTCGCCTTACATGTTATGTCGTGGGGCAGGCTGAAAATCCGCGTTCGGCGTATGTAAGAGCCTTGTCCAAGTAGGAATTCCACCCGGTTTTTCGCACCTGGTTTTTTGCCGAATGTGACGCGAATGTTGCGCGACAAAAAGCCAAGTGCACGTTTTGGCTGGTTATTCCCAACCGATATATCCACCCTCCGAGGGTGGATATTTGGCTGTCTACCTGGTGCTTTGGCGCTTTTTGGTATAGTGACAGTCATTTTAGCGGGGTTGAAGCCGCGGATGCAAACTTGGCCCGCCCCACAAAAAAAGTCTGCTTCAACACGGCAGCATGGAGAATAGCAGCGACGACTGGGAGATGGAGAGCACAAGTGACGGCGAGTGGGCGACGGAGGAGTCTGACCAGTCTGAGCTGTCGTCTGATGACGCATCCGACACAGATGCGGAGTCTAACAACAGCTCGTCCTGTAGTAATAATTCGGACACAGCGTCAGACGACGACGATGAAGAGCTTGCGGAAAAGGAGATTGCCTGTGTTACTCTGATGCTGTTGTTCATGGGTGTGGGCGCTCTGCTCACACAACTTGACGGGAGATCGATCGCCCAAGCACGACAGCAGAAGATCACGATCCGGTCCAACTTTTGGAAGCTCATGAAGATTCAGCGTTCGCCAACAGCGTACCGAAAAACGCTTCGTTGCACCCCCGACGTCTTCGACTCCCTCTGCAACACGCTCGAGCCACGATACGTCGGCATGTACGGCCGCCCGCCAAGAACACCAAGTACAAGTTCGACCACGGGCTGGCGGTGTTGCTGACATACTATGGCAATAGCTGCGGTATCGATAGGGATGGAATGGGGGGTGCTGCTGCTCAACTCGGAATGTCTCGAACGACGGCGCAACGCTTCATTAAAAGATTGAACTCCTCTTGGTGTCGATGATGGACGAGATCATCTTCTTTCCGGGCCGCGGCAATTCTGCAGCGTGGAGCGAGCTGACCGAAGGATTTGTGCAGCGAGGAGGGCTGTTTCCCGATGTTGCATGCATCTTCGATGGCACCATCATCAAAACCATGCGACCAGCAGACGCACAGGTATGTTAGCTCTAATAATTATGAGCTCCCTTGATTCGATTCTGCGCTCACTAGTTTTGGTTGGTTTCGCGGATATATTTTGCAGGGGTTCTAAGACAAGTCCTTCAAGCCGGCCTACAACTGCTTGTTTTGCGTCGACTACCGGGTGCGTTTCCGATACATCGGCATTTTCACGGGAAGCAAGTCTGACCAGTCCATGTGGAACCAATCGTCCACACTCGGTCCCAGCGCACGTTGAATCTGTCCCCCAGGTGCGAAATGACTGGCTGATGCCGGGTTCAAACTCCTCCCGTTTTTGATGGTCCCATACATCGAGCGCAAGAAAGAAAACCTCACACAGGCCCAGAGCTTGTACGTCACATACTGGATGCTTTTCATGCGGTGACTGACGTTCATGCGTGAAAACAGGTTCAACTATCATCTGTCATCGACCCGAATGCTTGTGGAGTGCGCGTTTGGTCGCCTGAAAAGGAGGTTCAAAGTTCTCCATGGTGTCACCGATCGAAAGCACCACAAGACAAACGCGCGTATGATAACGTCGGCAGCAGTGCTACACAACATACTCCTTGAAGCAGGCGGCACGGAGGTTTTTGATTTCCAAGTCGACGAAGAGGATGAGCTCCGTCGCTCCGCTCGCCTACTACAAGCTGTCAATAGCAGCATCGACCGGACGCCATTCGAGCTTCGAGCTGGCAATCTTCATCCGAAACAAGTACACCCAGCGCTTCTACGAACATGATTACGGCACCAACAACTAGAATTTTGGATTCCTCAAACACCTAAAAACGTAGAACTACTCACTTCACGAACGTCATTTATCTTTCTTGGAGGTCTCTGTACCGTCAAGTAGTTTTGCCA
Source organism: Pythium rhizo-oryzae (assembly GCA_027475725.1). Classification (NCBI taxonomy): domain Eukaryota; phylum Oomycota; class Peronosporomycetes; order Pythiales; family Pythiaceae; genus Pythium; species Pythium rhizo-oryzae. Next base: position 3,873 of record JAMFLL010001886.1, on the reverse strand, counting down.
TCAGGAGGATCTGCTAGCGCTGTGTCTGCTGTAGGTTTTGAAGGGTCTGGCAGAGAAGGTTAGTCATTTGCAAATTGCGCTCGTTGAACTCGCGCTGCTCGTGCTGGGTGACGCGAACGGAGTTAGTGAGAGAATCAACAGCCTTAATGAGCTTCTTGTTGTTCCTCTGGCGGCGGCCTGAGAAGGCATCTTTCATTGCCCCGACGCCGTCTTTGAGCGTCGTGCAAATTACATCGATGGGCCGTCCGACACCTGTCGATTTCTTCTCGTTTGCTTGATGCTTCACTCTACGGTGGCGCTCGTCTCGATCATCGTCATATGAGTCGTCCTCTTCACCACCAGTATCATTCACGTCTTGGTCTATGTCGTCATCGCCATCGTTCTCTTCTCGCTCATCGGACGAGCACTCACTTGATGGAGGAACCACGGATCGCACCTTGCTCTCGTTGATCGGCGCCCCCGTGCAACCAATTCTACCGGAAAAACAATCACACATCAGCGGCCACAGGGGCGCGTATTTACCGATCGCCGCAACGTATTCCGGTGCAATCGAGTCAGCGTCGCGCGGTACGAGCACGTCGGAATCGTTGTCATCGAGATAGAAGTTGATCGGAAGCTCTTCGTACGATCTTAAGCCCTCGCCAGAGTCTCACTGGTTACCTGTCTTCATCATCTCGTTGCGTTTGGCCCTAAACTTCGACGCGAGAGTTTTCATCCGAGACTTCATGTGCTGTACGGTCACAATTTCGGGCTTCCGATCACCCCACGCGCCCTCAAGTTGACCACGTTGGTTCACGATCAATACCGCGTCCTCCCAAATACGTTTGAGCTTCTGCGAGCTGAGTTTGTTTGGTAAAACCGACGCACAATCTTTGGTTCTTTGAACCGAGTCTCCAAAGCAATGCCCGCAAGAGGCACGGGCCAGTTGAAGTTGCGGCTGCTTTAACGTCACCTCCTAATCAGTGACGGGTCTTCCGTGGGCTCTGGTGCTCTAGCGCTCCCTTGCGTTCCTTGGGCTTGTGCACTTGACGGCAAAATTCAGACACCATTACCTTAGAGCTTTCCCTACGACACTTCCCAGCCACTCAAACGTCCCTACACTGGCTACCGACTTTCCCCTACCCTCCTTCAGTCATCTTCACGTGACCGCTCCCGGCCACGTGACAGTGGCCGATTACGAGGCCACAGAGGTCTGCTTCGGTTCTCGATCCCCTTGACGTGATCGCCTGCGGTCACCTCCTGTGAACGTGCACTTGATCGGGCACGAGGTCGGCTTGCTGGAGTCTTGGTGGGGTCCACACAGGTGGTTCTCCCACTGGCACCCGCCCCTCGCCCGGTCCCGTCTGTTCGGCAAAAAACCTCGGCCCGCTACACCACAGCCATGAGTGAGAGCGCCCAGCGCTGCAGCTTGTCCTCTTGGTAGTGAGCCATTGTGTTGTTAACACTACACGGGGAGAAGATGTATACGAGGTTCCGATGGTCGGTGTGAAGATGAAGCCCACGCGGTCTCAAGACTAGATACTCGAGCCGACGGGTGGCCTCGACAATAGCAAACGCTTCCTATTCTATCGTGGCCCAGCAGCTTGCTGCACCGACGAAACGACCGCTGAGCAACGCCAGCGGCCGATGCTGCTGCTGCTCCAGCGGCAGGTTTAACTCGTCCTTGTTCAGCTGCGTGAGCGCGGCTCCCCAACTATCTTGACTGGCATCCGTATAGAGGCAGAGCTCAGCATCCGGGCGCGGGTGGGCGAGGGGCACCATTCGAAGCAACGCGTCGAGTACGGCGCCCATGTCGGCAGTGTCGTCGACAGTCTAACCGGAGTCCGCGAACAGGAACCGCGCGAGCTTTGCCTTCTTCATCGACCCGGCCGCCTGCATCGCTCGTTCGAGGGTATCGTAGAGACGACTCAGCAGACGATTGTACTCGGAGATGCTCTTGGTCATCCAGTTGCACGCACAGAGGAACTGCTCCAGGTCAGCCGCCGTTCGTGGGAGCTGCATGTCGATGAGACCCTTAACGCGATCCGGGCAATGGCGGACGCCATCGGCGCTGATGAGGCGCCCACACCATTTGACTTCCGTCGCGAAGAACTGGCACTTCTACCTCTTCGCGTGCAGCTTCAGGCCGAACTTCTCGCACCGAGCGAGGACGCGGTCGAGTAGATCCATGAGCTCCTCTTGCATCTTATCGTAACCCAAAATATCGTCCAGCCAGCACAGAATACCTCGCCCGATAAGATCACCGAAGATCTCTTCTACGACTTGATGGCAGTAAGCAACAGAGTCGGTCGCGCCCATTGGCACCCGCGTGGGCGTGTACATGTGGTGAAGCAGGTCCGGGAAAGAAAGTGATCCGGTTTACCGATGCTGATTGGTCAAAATGGCGTGACTTGGGAGATGTGCACGAAGTGTGCGACGAGACGACGGAAAGATTGTGGGTGATGGGTGAACGGCGGTGAGACATGAAAGAACTACACGCCCAGAAACTCGACTTGATTACGCGTGGTGATTGCCCGACTTGATTGCGCGTGGTGATTGCGCACGTTGATTGCTCGACCTGATTGTGCATGGTGATTGCGCACGCTGATTGCGCAACTTGATCGTGGACTCGTTGATTGCCGGGTCTGATTATGCATGCCGATTGCCCAACGTGATTGCGCACGTTGATTGCCTAGCGGTCGGTCCCGATGATTGTGCAAGTGCGAATGCTCGATCGGATGGGGCGAGACTTCATGTTCGCGTGTGTCGAGCCTCAGGTGGTCGGGTGACATACTTTCGAATACCGCTCGAAGCGCGGATCCAAGATTGTGCATCGCACAAGCAGTGAAGATGCCGATGTCGAGACAAGGGCGCAAAGGGTGGGTGAGTGTGCAAGACTGCGAAGTGTTGCGTGCGAGGTGAGCCTTTGTGTGGCCAGTCGTGCACGACAGACCGTGACCATTTGATTGCGCATGATGTGAATGCGGGGTCGGCTGATTGGGCGTCGAAGCGAAGGAGCTTTCAGCTGATTGCGCGCGCTGATTGTGCGTTCTGCAAGTGGGAAATCAGCCTGATTGGGCGTGCATCGGGCGACAAATCAACTGATTGTTTGTGCAACGACCGATCATAAGGGCCAATCAAGTAGGGATGGGGCTCCCAGACAGCTGTTCCGACGAACACATGTTTGTGCAACCATCTGGATGGAACGTGAGGACGAGAGGAGCCCAAGTCGACGTGGACACGTGTCGATGGCGCACGTTCAAGGAGGGACGAAGCGTTTGCGCAGTCAGTTGGGAGTGGCAGAGGGTGTGGGCTATTGACCTCGACGTGCAGAGGCTTGATTTGGCTTGAAAGAGAGGTTGGTTGACGTGGTAGGTGGTGGTAGGTCATATGGTAGAGAACTCTGGACAGATAACTTTGCAATTCAGTACCGAATTCCCCTTCGACTGCTCAAGACTCCCCCCCCCTTCACAGTCACGTGCACGGCGCGTGACTCTAAACTACGGCCAGTGTGGTCCAAAGGCATTAAGGCGGCGCCTCAGGCACGGAGCCAACCCCTCCCGAGAAAGGCTAAGTCCTCGCAACTCGGTGCGAGGCATCTACCGACAAGTGGCAAGCCCCTGTGACGTCGGCACCAGGGCATCTCTCACTCCGTTGTTGGTCGTTCGGTATCTTCTCCGATTGATTGTCCGTGTGATTTATCACTCTGATTGTCCGTTGGTTGATTGCTGAACGACAAATCAACACGGCAAATCAAGCGGGACTGCACTTGATTGTGCGTTGGTTCTGGGCGACTTGAACGTGATCAAGGGCGTGATCCTTGCGCAGGGCGCGAGGCACGTTGAAGGAAGGCAGCAAAGTCGTTGTGTCACGACGCTTTGTGTAGAAAGGCGA
>JAMFLL010001885.1:0-12663 GCA_027475725.1 Pythium rhizo-oryzae | reverse complement strand
GAGCGCGACGAGCACGTAGCCGTTCGAGACGTGGAAGACGTTGTCGCGGCCGTTGAGGTAGTTGAGGATCGCCTGCGTGAGGAACGGCTGGAGCACCATAGCCGTGAGGTAGATGAGGTAGTTGGCCATCACGATCGCGAGGTCACGGCGGAACGTGAGCAGCAGCGCGAGCCCGAAGCGCGAGAACCAGCGCGGCGCCGTGGCACGCGCGGCGCCCGCGCCCTCGTACCAGTAGAGGAACCGCGCTTCGAGCGCGTCGCACGTGTCGCGCGCGCACACGCGCCAGAGGTCCTGCTTGTCCAGCGCCTTGGACGCGCCGAGCGAGATGAGCGGCTGCAGCCAGTGGGTCGACACGACCGAGAGCAGCGACGCGCTCTCGAGCGGGTTCGCGCGCTGCGAGAACGGCTCCTGCTGCGCGTACCGCTCGGCGCGCGTCGGTTTCTTGGTGCGCTTGAGCGCCGGCGCCGCCGCCGGGTCTGCCACCAGCGGCGACGGCGGCACGGCCACGTACGCGCCGCCGTCGTGCGGCGTGAGCTGCTCGTCCGCGTGCTTGGCCATGGGCGTGTGTGTGTGTCTTGGGGGGACGTGCGTGGCAGCCAGCGGATCCGCGTGTGGCCGCCACGGTCGGCGCTGTGGTCGGCGCGGACGGTATCCGACAAAGAATTCCGCTGATGGGATGGCGCCGCGCCGCGGTGATGGGATGGCTACGGCGACGCGACGCCGACTTGGGCAAAAAATCGAAGCTCTGTCCTGTGCGGATTGGTGGAAAAGCAGCGTTTTTTCGAACACGCACCGGAAAGGGGTAGGGTGCAGGGCTTCGGAGGCTGTTGATTGGTAGAAACGTGGAGTGATTGGACGGTTTGCGTGATAGGATGGCACGCGTGTTGGTCGTTCGGGGGACGGAGGGGTAGGGGACGTCTCTACCAATTACCGTAATGGTCATGTTATAATAGCTGTCATGTCAAAAGCACAGACCACTATTGAGGTTATTTATTATCTTATACAATGTATTTGAATGAAAGTATAACTGGGTGTGCATAGCTGAGACAGCGTAACCATCTAATATTGCAGGATCGTACCCTGTAGCTTTAACATGACCAATACGGTACACGGAAACAAGTAACCCGTTCGTAATTTACAGCGCAGGAAATGTTTCGCATCAGGAGGAGGAAAAACAACTGTGACGTGTGACGCGGGCAGCTCACACCGGAGGATCGGCGAAGGGATCTGTCGATGGGGGATACGGCCCCCGTCCCCCGCGCGTACTCGCGTGCGAACCAATGAGCACCGCACTGTCCCCGGGCGTTATCTGCCACGCTGGCACGCCTTCCATCCGCCGATCGTTTTCGCCGGCTCTTCTTCGCCGTCTTCTTTGTCTTCTTCACCGTATAGAAGCGGCGGAGCCCAGCCCAGCCGCCCTGCCCACTTCAGACGCATCAACAATATCGTCATCGCCGCCGCCATGGCAGCGCCATCTCGCTCCCATACGCCACATGTGCTCGCTCGTTTTCCTATCCCCCGTCATCACCGTGAAGCGCACTTCCGAACTTCCCCAGCGCCCGTCAACTAGCCACTGAACCGTCCCTCCATGAAGCTTTTCCAGCTCTTCCGCGCGACGCTCGCCATCGCAGCGGCACCGTCGCTCGCGCTCGCCGGAAGCGACTCGCCCGTCCAAGCCGCGCCTTCCAGCTCAGAGCTCTCGATTGGTGTCATCGTGTACGACAACACGGCCGCGCTCGACTACGTTGGCCCCGTGACCTACTTCGAGTTCCTCCCGCTCGTCAACAAGACCGCGCGCTTCACGACGGTCTCGAACCGCGCGGGCCGCGTGCAGCCGTCCAACCGTCCGGGCATCTTCGCCGACGCCGCGTACCCGAGCGCGCCCACGCAGTTCGACGTGCTCGTGATCCCGGGCGGCCCGGGGGACGCCGACGTGGTCGCCGACGCCGCGTTCGTCGACTACATTCGCCGCACCGGCGAGCAGTCCACGTTCGTGCTGAGCATCTGCACGGGCGGCAACATCCTCGCGGCCACGGGGCTGCTCGACGGCCGCAACGCCACGACCAACAAGCGCAAGTTCAAGAAGATCGCGGCCGCGCACCCGCGCGTGAACTGGGTGCGCAAGGCGCGCTGGGTCGTGGACGACAAGTTCTGGACGAGCTCGGGCGTCACGGCCGGGCTCGACATGGGCCACGCGTTCTTCGGGTTCCTGTTCGGCGCGGCCAAGGCCGACCAGGCCGCCGGGCTGATCGAGACCGTGCCCATCACGGACCCGAGCAACGACCCCTTCGAGTACGTCATTGACCTCAGCTGAGCCAACGATGGCGGCAGCGACTTCGAGCGAGCGGCCGCCGAGAGCGAGGTCGTTCTGGTCGTTCAATAATTGCGCACCTTCGCGCCAGCGTGGCGTTAAAAGTACACAACAACTGCACCAACATATCACCACCAAATGAACACTGAACGTGATTATGTAGTCTCCAATATGAAGCCGGCCTTGACCGCAGCTGAGACGAGAGTCTTCGGTGGCCGCACTCTCGGAGAGTGAGACGGGTCTCGTCGTTCAATAATTGCGCACCTTCGCGTCAGCGTGGCGTGAAAAGACCAGGAACATCTCACCACCAAATGAACACTGAACGTGATTATGTAGTCTCCAATTTGAAGCCGGCCTTTCAATCCAGTGTACGTATCGTCGACGTCCTGGATGGCTTGTCGACTTGTGGCTAGCAGCCCGTGCCGCCGGCGATGACGAGGCACGCGGTGGTCGGGTAGATGGAGAGGATGTTGGTCACCACGGCCCAGGCGAAGAGGAACACAAAGCCTGCGACGGCGACGACGCCCGCGACGAAACTGCGCTCGCCCCGCCGCTTGAGGGCCTGTGTCTCGGCCTTCTGGCGCGGCAGCAGCAGCACGAACACGAGCGAGAAGAGCTGGAGCGCGTACTGGCACAGGTAGGCGAACGTGACCTGCATGCGCACGTCGTGGTCGTCGGCCTGGAGCCGCTCGAGGCCAATGTCAAAGTTCGCGTCCACGTTCTTGGTGATCACGCCCGAGAAGGGCGACGCGAGCGAGGCCATCGAGCCGAGGAGCCCAAACACCGTGGCCTCGCTGCCTTCGTCGATGATCTCGACCATGCAGAACGTCGCGACGATGAACGCAAAGTTGGACGGGACCTGTTCGAGCAGCGGCACGCCGAGCCAGAACCACTGGCTGCGGTAGACGTCCCAGATCGTCACGAACGTCGGCACGCAGTCGATCGCGACGACCGCGATCTGCGAGACAATGATGATACGCCGCCAGTCCCAGCCGAGCCCGAACTTGGAGACGAACGCGAGCGAGACGGCCGAGATCAGAAACGAGATCGTGCTCGCGATGCTGCTGTTCAGCGGCTCGACCTTGGCCCAGATGCTTGCAATTGGGTAGGATGCCGTGACACCGACCGTCGAGAACATGTTGCGGAAGAGCTGGAACGCGAGTACGTAGTAGACGACCTTGAGCTGCATCAAGTCGAAGAGCTTCGCGGCCTCGTTTCGCACCGAGAGCCGTGTGCCTTTGTCCTCTTTGATGTGGAACCACGACGACACGGCCGTAATCGCCGAGGCGATGGCGCAGATCCACATGAGCCCATCGACGCCGATGGAGCCGCTGAATGTGCCACCGAAGTCGGCGCTGTTGAGGCCAAATCCCACGAGCGCGGACGCGCCGATCATGCCGACGTCGGTAGAGATCCAGATCAAGGTCTGCAGCTGACCACGGACGTTCTCGGGCTCGAGCTGCGAGAGCTCGACCATGATGCCCCCAGCGGCCGTGCCCGAGACGACCATGCCCAAGTTGGCGATCACAGTCAGCCAGATGAAGCCGCGGCCTGTAGACGGAGCGTCTGTGTTGAAGCTCGCGACGATATCCTCGGTCAGCGTCGTCGGGTCTGCGAGCGCGTACAGTGGGTCGGGATAGTACGGTTTCCCGACGGGCAGCACGGCCATGACCAGGCAGCAGACCGCGCAGACCACCCAGCCGAGCACCATGTACGGGCGGCGGCGGAAGCCGAAGATCGGGTAGCAGTCCGAGACGATTCCGAAGAACACCTTGAGCGTGTAGGGCAGCGAGAGCAGCACGCGCGCAGACGTGGTCTCCACGCCCGACATGCGCAGGTAGTTGTTCAGGAACGGGTAGACGATCATGTAGAGCACCGTGTAGACGAGCCCAGCAGCCACGTACTGTACCTGCAGGCCCATGAGCTCCTTGGAGAAGAGGTTAGGCGCGCTGCCCTCGCGCAGCGCACCTCCTTCGAGCGCCACTGGCGACTTGGCAGCATTGTAGACCGGAGAGTTTGCCGTGAGGTTGTTCTTGCCCGTGCTGGTCGCGGAGATGCGCTCGTCGAGATTGGGTGCTCGGATCATCGTGGCAGGAAATCCAAGAGTGAGCAAAGCGAGCGTTGAACGCAGCGAGTCGTGGTCCTCATTTTTCCGGGGGCGCGCACCGACGGTGGACCAGCAATCTCGCCAGGTAGACCAACCAAGCGAGTTGTAGTCAACAATTGCGTCCTGGATGGTCAGCGTCCATCTCACGTGAAGTGTCTTCGAGAGCCCTCCCCATGGAGGAGTTTTCTTTCCGTGCGGACGATCTTGTCAGAGCACTTCTTCTCGGGGATGCTTCACTCCGAATCATTTACTGACGACTCCTAACTCCTTTGGAGAACCTCCAATGGAGGTACATGGTCCAGCACAGCTGCAATTGTTGACTGGTCGGAGGCTCAATCTGTCAATGTTGACTGCACTTGGGCTCAGAACCTTCAGCTGGGTGAAGGAGATGCATCAATTACCGCCAGCGTGGCATTGCCCTACGGACGGCAAACCCGGTAAAGACAGATAAACAACTGCTGCATTGGTCCCGACCGCTGGAGACACTGGCACTTCGAGATGGCCACGACTGGGACCTACATATTGTTCACAAAACCAGCTTTATGTGCGACGGTCAGTACACAATCCACGAGGAGCTTCTACCCATAGTCATAGTGGTGCAACACGGTGATACACCCAACGTCGCTGAAATGCCATCCCTCCATTGCTTTCACCAAACAACCTGCCCGACAATGACTCGCGTCGCAACGGAGCGGTTCGTCGAGACTACCTCGGACTAGAAGACCTTGCTGAGGGACGGTACGCGAAAGCGCTGAACCGAGCCGTCCGTACCGCTGGTGAAGAAATAATCATCCGTCGCAAACGCGTCAGTCACGCCCCATGACGAATTGGTCTAGTTTCATTCATCACACACCACCATAAGCACACCCCGGTCATCATGCCACATAGCACCCATCCGTGTTCGTACCACATTGATCGCCATGTTGGACGCAGCGTCGCCCAAGAGATTCGAGGCCGCATCGCCCAGGAATGACGGCTTGGCGTGCACTTTACTGACCGCAACTAGCTCGCGGAAGATTGGCAGCGACCAAATCTTCACGTCCCCACTCGCTGATCCGGAGAGAACGCACCGACCACTTGGATGTAGCTCGAGCGTTGTGATTGCTGTCTCATGTGCGTTGGTTATCGTGTGGAGGACACGTCGCTGTCGCACGTCAAAGACGCTTATCGAACCACCTTCACCGCCCGAGATCAATAGTTGCTGGGTCGGTGAGAAAGTGAGTGATGCCGCGCCGGCTGGGTGGCATGCCGGCGCGGCGATCTGTGCCTTGGAGTTGGGTAGCAAGAGGTCCCACATACACACGCTTCGTTTGCTGTAGCAATCAGCAAGACACTTACGTCAGCATATTCTCTCAGGAGCTCTCGTGAGGTAAACCCACGCCAACGCCTGACACTCACTCGCTGGAGCTACCAACTGTTGCAACAACCGTGCTCGAGTTGATAAACTGGAGGGACTTTGCACCCTTGTCGTGACAATCCAAAAGTCGATAACACCGTTCTCGATCAAGATTCCCAAACTTCCACATGGCCAAGCGACCGATACTATCGACTGCCCCCATCTACAATATGAAGAGCCATGAGCAAACTGTTGCAGTCTGTGGAAAAGCACGCGAACAGAACTTACCTGCTGACCAAGACTATCGAAGCGGATCTTTTTTATATCGCGTCTAGACGACGCGGACTGGCCGAGTGCGTACGTCTGCACCACACCGAGAGATATCATAAAAACAACATCGATCACGTGAATACGGATTCCGAGAGCACGTACCGTGACGATATCCTTGGTCTGGAACTCACAAACCGCGCTCAGGCTCTCGTAAGACCACAAATGCACCTTACCCTTTTGGTTGCCAGACACAAACAAGGGGAGGAAAGGATGTGGTTCGACAGCGGTTGGCTTGAAGCTTGGCGTCTTCGCCTCCACATTAGAACCCGAATCAACCCCTCGAGGCGAACTGTCGGTGCCAGCACGCATGACGGCTGCTGCGTCCATAGTCTTTCTTCTCGTCGACGGAACTGTGCTCTCAGACGTGAAAGAAGCCTGAGGCGCGGCGTACATGCCCTTGAACTGGTACTTTGTACCATCAGAATACTCCACTGAAGCCGTGCGGCAGATACCCTTGCTACTACAGAGCACAAGCTCCGCGGTTTCGGTAGCGCGATTGAAACAGAGGCTCTTGATCGAGACATCGCTACGGTAGATGCAGTGAGCATCCAGCTGGATCGACGAAGTGCCTTGGAGAATGCGCTTCTCGAGCAGATCAGAGAGCTCAGCGCCCTTGCCTGCGGCAGCATTGCTGAGCAGGATCTTTTGTGATCGCGTGAGAGCGGCTTTCTTCGACGGAAAGTCGGGGAGGTGGCCCCAGCTGATCTCTTCTTTGATTTTCTCGCTACAGCACTCGAGCTGGGAATTGATGCGAAGCAGAAGTTCGTCTTTCTCGGCGAACATCTTCAGAACGAGGAGCCAGGGGCATCGATCGCACGTACAGCGAAGTAGTTGGCGTGACTCCCGGCGGTCTCTTCCGAGTGGCGACAACACTTGGGCTCCAGCCAGCGGGCTGGCTGAAGTTGCTCCACTTGACGATGAGGCAGCAGCGCTTACTCCTCCTGCAGCGTCTTTGGGTGTAATTGGGGTTGAGCCCGTGGGTGTAGAAGGCGCTCGCATGTTGAACGGCCGGAAGTACGACTCTGTGATCTCGCACAGCAAGATTCGAGACGAGTACTTCGAGAGGTTTGAAGCATACACAGACCACGTGTGGACCAGCTTTTTTGCCAGTAGCGTACCAGCAGCATGGGGGTTGGCACCGTCGACGGCGACCTTGGTAATGTGGGACGGCATCATGCTGGTTGCAATACACAAAACCAGCGTCCAATACTGGCAGTACGAATAGAAGAGCATTGGAGGAACGAGCTCGAGTCGATTAGTGCGGACTTCATCCACGACAGTGGTCAAGCTTTGCCCAAGCATCTGCACGATCTGGTAAAGCATGGGGATATCGCGCTGCAGTGACGGCAAGCCAGTCGGCGGAGTCTCTTGTTGGACGGCTTTTACGGCCGTACAATGAACACACACGTCGGCCAATGCGATCTCCTTGATGTCGTCAATGAACTTTTTGGGGAGTGAGTCGATGTGAGGGAACACTGCTGAAAGAGAGCGGTGAACGCAGCACGGAGACTTGGCGTATCGACTGCACGCACAAATGATGCTGTACACTGACGCCATCACCACTCGGATGAACTCGGAACCTCCGTTAGAACCTGGGCTGGTCGCCATTCGTTCTGCTGGTCGTTTGCTGTGGAAAAAGTATGCCAGCCAGTGGAGAAGCTTCTCAGCGACAATCAGGAGCTCGGAGCAAACCTGATCGACGTGCTTGGAATGGAACGATGTCGTCGCTGAGGTAGCTAGATCTCCAGCAGCAACAATTGCGATGCCGTCAACTGCAATCTCAAGCAGTGTTTGGAGCGGACTCCCCGTTGACTTCACTGGTGGCTGAGGGGAGAACCAATGAGAGTAGAAGAATTCCTCGAGGGACGTTAGTCCAGCTTGGTGAAGCGTGTCAATCACCGTGCTGCGCATCACCGCATCGACGGTTGGCAGATGAGTCTCCGGTAAATCGTCAATTTCGAAATTGCCACCGCGTGACACTAGACATCGGATCTCCTCGTCAAGTTTGTCTTCAAGTACATCGGAGAGAGCATGCGATGTGCCTTTGTCTCCTGACTTTGCTGCTAACACTCGGTTGAGCGATTTGACGACCGTATCAGCCAGTACTGCACACTGCCCGCTGATTGTGGACGCCAAAATGCGGCGACGCACAGCCAAGAATGCTGCTCGCACTGGAGCTGAGGTTGACTGGTTCTCCTTGCAGAACTGCTTGAACTGAGTCGCACTGTCTCTTTGCTGGTACAGCGCAGCAATGTTACATCCCATACCAAAGAGTCGTTTGAGCGTGATTGCTTGAAGCTGTACTGCTTGCAATTTCATTCCTGATGTCATTCGCGGGACCGTCGGCCGCAGATACCGAACAAGATCCACAGCACCGAGGAGACTCTGACCAAACACGCGCCAGTAGAGTCCACGTCGCGGATGACTGCTCAGCGTGGGTTCAAACATACACGTCACATCGACGCTTGGAACAGAGAGAAGTGCCTGGAGCGCGTTTGCTGTCTCACCCTGAAGGTACTTGACGATGAACAGCATAAACAGATCACCGCATGTCTGCGCCTTAGACCACACAGTCGTCTTCAAGTACTCCTTGCAGACATCCTTGAACGAATCGGAACCTCCACTTTCGCCACCTGCTCGCATTGCGTCGAAGTTACGCATATTGGAGCTCAGTCCGGTGAAAGAGGCATCTCCGAAACCACCACTGTAGCCATCAACCTGACCATCTCCGCCACCGAGATCCCACTTCTCCGACAACCGTGCGATTAAAAACGAGAGCACGAGCGTTGGATCGGCATGCTCAGCGACTGACATAGCCTCCTGTACCTTGCCGCCCAGCAAGAAAAACGTCGCTGAAAGCTCGTGTCGGCGCTTGGCTTTCAAGACGTAGGCATTCTTCACAGCCGCATTCTTCCAGCGAGGGTCCGAAAAGTCATTAGCCAATAAATCAGCGATCTTGGGCTCACTTCCCATCTTGAATAAGCTCGTCAGCAGTTTGGTCTTGCCCAGCAGAACGTAAAGGAGTGCCACCCGGAAGGGGTCTCGAGTGGATGCGTACTCGGCTTGTGCTGCTTTTTCAGTGAGTTGCATCAATTTCATAGAGCTCTTGAGCCAGAAAGGCAGTCGCAGTTGATACAGGTCTTGCAGAGTGAATGCAGGAGACGGGAAACACTCTTGCAGCAGCTCATTCTGATAGTCACTCACCGCTGCCCACGCCACCTGTTCCGAAGTGATTCCTCCGAGGGCGATAGTGCCCTGAGCGATTACCTCTGTCTCATCGGCCGCATCGGCGGCTCCTTCAGTTGCTGGCTTGGCTTCGAGGGGCGACGCTTTGTATGGCCAGAGCACACTTGCAGCGAATCGCAGGGTCGGCTCGTCTTTCGTTCGGGTGGCATCTTTCTCCCATGCAACGATGCGCTTGCTGCCACTGATAACATCCAGAAATACGCTTCGCAGCTCATCTGCGTAAAAGGTGAGAGACGAAACGTGATCGATGAAGAACGCAGATAGCTCGGTGCCTTCAAGCTCAAGCCTCTCCACTTCTGGCACATCTGGCGAAGCCGAAATTGACGACGAAGATCCAAACATGCTGTCCCCTCCGCCTAATCCGAGTGCTAGGCTTGATCGTCGTACGGATCCGAAATCCATGGCGAATAAATCACTAGCTCGAGCGAGCGACGGTCGACTCGTGACAGCCGACAACACGCTGGCCCCACCGGCTCCGGACTTTCCCTTCGTGTTAGTGGCTGACCGCTCGTCTTTGTCATCATTGCCACCCAGAAGATCTTCGAGCTTCATGAACGGCAGCTTTCGAAGGTCTTGGTCTTGAAGCATCTTCAGATAGCATGTCTTTTCATGATCAACGATGCTCGCTTTGATGTGTTTGAGTGCATGGTCAAGGCTCACGAAGCTTCCTCTCATGAGCATGAATAGCAGCGTGATCGGATGGCTAACGTTGTTCGCGACGTCGGCTGTCGGAATCGTGGCGAGCTGCCCAGTTCCAGCAGCTGCTGGAGCAGGAGCGATACCAGATCCAACCAAATCTGCGAGATTCAAACTGGCGATACCAGTTCCAAGACCGAGGAACACTTGTGGATATCCGGCCGTGCTAGACATAAACTGGGGCTTCGTCGACAATCTTGATGATGACCAGGAGACTGACCAGGATCCGTCCTCGGAAGATTCATCTACTCGAACGATGCCGATACTTGTAGCTGAAACGAACACGATCTGGCAGTCGAGAGATGGGGCAAGCGGCTGGGTCCACTTGACGGAGAGAATCTGCCCAAACTTTTTTCGGTTGAGCTTGACCACAGACTCGTGCCACGTGTCAAACAGAGACACAATGCAAATGCTAAAATTACCGCCAACCTGACCGTTTGTAGAGCCCGGGAGGACGCTATTCGACAACTCGCCGCTTGTGGCTTCTTCAAAAAGCAAAGCCGCTCTGCCACACGCGCTGACTGCCATATCACAGAAGTTGTACTTGGATTCGCTGAAAGAAAACTGCATCATATCTTGGCTGACGGATGAGGTGTCGGTAGACGTTGGTGATCGGAGCATAGGTGTTAGATCCGACGTGTGAACGCGTACCAGGGAAGACATCTCGTCCATGTCCCCGAAACCCCACAATGAGAGCATAGACGAGTTCTCACAGATAGTCACGAACAGCGTCTCGAAGTCAGCAAGCGATGACGTCCCAGCTAGAGAGAGAATACGGTTGCTTTCAGGAACGTCGACACACAGTCTTCGAAACAGCTTCAGCGGAGATATTGATACAGGCACGACAGCTACTTCTCCTTCAGAAATCGACTCTGGCGGTTCCATGGAGAAAACCCAGACGACGAGCGATCGGCGATCGCTTCTGAGCCCAATAACGACACAAAAGTCCTTCTGTACGACAGGCGCATCGGTTGCTGGCGCAGAAAAGAAAAAACTTGTCGGTGCTGCTGACCACGCTTTTTTCTGCGACGCTGACACACCACAAACAATGAGCTGGTGAACTCCTTCCACTTCCACGTCCTCATCGCTGAAGAGGAACTTCGAGGGAGCTGAACTGGGCGAATGTGTTCCTGTCGTGCTTGAAACTCCTGCGATTCCTGATGGTTGGTCGTATCCCAAGCTCGTGGCATGAAGTTTGCCATCATCGAACGCAAAAAGAATCTTCTGACTTGGCCACTGCACAGTGTGGGCATGCCTGGCTGAAGGAGAGGCAAACAGGTCGCGAGCTCGAGACACTACCTTGGCAGTACCGAGGTGGCTGCCTACTTTCATAACATCCACTCGGCCGCCATGATTGTAGACTCCCACGTGACCAGAGCTGCCCGAGTTCATCACTGGATTCAACGTGGTGAGATCTAATGACGCCACCGACGGTAAGTCCGATTTGTAAGCCGACATGAGCGACGGCGACGCATCGCCCACTTCACACATTTGGACAGTGTACGACACATTCGTGCGAGAGGACCGAAAACTGCCACTCTCGACCTGGAATTTCAGCCGAGCAACTTTCAGTTGTGTCTCGATTCCTTGTGGCTATCAGCACCAAACGATGATGAATCAGCTTATGCGGCTCCTCAATCTGTTCTCACGCAAATACCTGAAAGAGAAGCTCAAGAAAAAAGGTGGCACTTCCGTTCTCGCGATCTGGAGGAAATGTGCGAAGAAGTGAGATCCATGTACCCTGCCATAATTCCGAGTCACCAACCTTTGTAGTCAGCTGATGTAGCAGTGTATACGGTCGCATCGGTGAGCTGTTCCTTGAGGCCGCTGAAAGAGCACAGCAGTGACGTTTTCGGTGACACACCCTACCAGAGCAGATATTCATCAGTGAAACCTCAAATAGCAATCACGAGCTTCGTTTGCCTTTGGAGCGTACCGAGAATGGTATGGACTCGAAGCGGAACAATGAGAAGTCTCCGTTTGCGTGGATACCGATGCCTAGATGCACGAGAAATGTCTTCGATAGAGGCATGTTGCCGCAAATGAAGGTCTCGCCTGCGTGGGTATCAGCGGCGGCGCCGGCGCGCCCGCCAAGCAGCTTCGAGTTGGCCTTCGGGACGTTGTCCATCCGTTGGTTGAGCAGTTCATTGCGTCGCACTTCATCGAGACTTGTGTAGCCGTAGTGGAACTGGGACAGTGCCGACATGACATTAGCCTCATCCAGCAAAGCCTCTGTGAAAGCGGTCGCCGGACGAGGCGCTTCCCGCGCCCAGTTGTTCACCACGAGCCCCCATGACTTGATGGGCGAATACTCCACGCCATTCTCGCTGTCACCTAGCGAGGGCATTCGCATCGCAACATCTTCGGACGTCAACGACTTCCACAACGTGAAGGCGCGACTGGGCGCCGCCATGTTCTCTCGCCAGATCGAGACCGTGCCAGCTCGGTCAAGCGTGTACAGCATTTCGCACTGCGCGGCGCCGCGGAGCTTGAACGCGTGCTGCTGCTTCGCCCACGTAACACTCACGAGCGCGCGGTGGTGCGCGAGGAACAGGCACACGGGCGTGCCGTCGTGGGCCAGCTCCTGCAGCGACCAGAGCTTGAGCACGCGGTCGTGCTGGCCCGCGGTCGCGACGA
>JAMFLL010001884.1:0-12668 GCA_027475725.1 Pythium rhizo-oryzae | reverse complement strand
GGGGGGGGGGGGGCGACGACGGCGGTTCACTGAAAAGAGTGACATGCCTCGATTCCTTCTTGTGGTTTTCACCCTATCACAGTCTCGGAATACCCTCATCAGTGTCAGTTTTCGATTTGTCGGAATCATGTGTGATGAAATTTCTTTTACGAAAACTGATCTTTCAGAATTCGCGCACGAAGACTTGGCGGACGCGTGACTCGGCTGCAAACCGGAAGATCAACGACAGCACGCTCGTGTCCAGGTCGCTGATGGCTCTCGCTTTACTCGAGCTAAGCAACGCGAGTTTGCTCCGTATCGCGAGCGGCCCTATCCGGATCGCGATTTGCTCGCTTGGCTCGACATCAAGATACGTGACAAACTGTTCGACGTAGAACGTGATCGTGTGGAGGCGCCGGTTGGTGAGTAGCATGGTGTTTACTGCCGCCGCAAATTCGGTCTCGGTCGTGCTCTTATCATTACTGTCATCATCACTGTCGGCATCAGAATCGGGGTAGAGAGCATGCGTCAAGGTCAGTGCGAGCACCTGAAGGTGAGTGGAGAGCGGGTGGTGAACGTCGGAGAGCGCTGCCAAAAAGCTCAAGAGCCTTGCGCTTGGTAGCAATGTTATCAAATCGATGTGTAGCTCTTCGAGGACGCACTTGCCGTCAAGCGCCGACTTCACAAACAGATCAAATTCGTCGAACTCGTAACCGTTGAACTCGGACAACACAAGACGCTTCAATCCCGGACAGGTGGCGAGAACGTCCCTGCACCATTCTTTAACGTGAAAGTGGTCCAACTCGTTGTCCAATTTGACGCCTTCCACTTTGCCGGGAAGTGCTCGCAGAAACGACAGGCTTGTATCCTGGTCACCGAAGCCTACTTCTGCAAACGTGACGGTTTCGAACGACGGAGGCGGGTGGTCTTCTTCAGCAACTGGAACGGCATCGCGATCATCTACCCAAGCTTCCCCATAGCCGGGTAAAAGGACGCTCCACAAGCTGATCAAGGACTCACAAATACACGTGATCACACGAACGACGATCGGGCTCTTGTAGTGGATAGCACTTGCTGCTCTGCCGCTGTGAGAAGCGTAGAGGAAACGCGACGCTTGGATAGACTGGTGGTGCGAGCAAGTTGCAGCAGTGGGAAACAGCACTTTGAGGGGATTGGTGGCTGTCAGCACGTTCTGCATCGCGGAGACATCGCTCGCGTCAAGGAAGACCGCATCAATATAGAGCTGCTTGATAGAGTGGCGAGCTTGCCGGCTCGATAGAGCATACCCGATCCACTTCGACAATTGCCGTCGGCGTGCTCGGTCCTGGGAACCCAACTCGTCCAATCTGTTTGCCATGGAGATCTTCACGGTCGACACAGACTGGCACACTTGGAGACTCGACATCAGTGGTGCAAGTGACTTTCGTGACTCTGGTTCGGAGATCACGATAGAATCGACGCCGCCGATTATGTGATGACCAAATATCACCTTCGAGGGGAAGAAAGTTCTCAATGCCGCAGTTCTGGCCTGTGTCGAAATGTGGGGAATCTCGAAGGAGCAGAGGTTATAGACCACGATGCTGTGTTCTACCATGCGACGCAAATACTCAATTTCTTGTTCGTTGAGTCGATCCGCGGTGGGGCGATCGATGTCGATCCCGACGAACGTGACGCGCGACCGCTCTAGCGCGCCGAAGAGTACTGTGTTTGCGTTCGATACAACTGCACGCTCCAGCCGATATTGGACTGTAGCCATTTGGAGAAGCTGACGCAGAACTCCACGTCGCATCTCTTGATCTCGATCTTTTATGTAGATGTTCACGAGCAACGGAATCCTTGGCACTGTCTTGTTCAACCGCGCGGCGACATCTTCCTCTCCACAAGCGACCAGACGCTTGGCAATCGACTTACATGCCAACTTATAGGCTTCTGACATAGCTTCCACACCCACCAGACGCTCCGAGATCCACTCAAGCAGGCCGGAGCGGGTTATCACGATCGAGATGCCGAGGTGGTGCAGTGCTGTAGGGTTGCGTGGGTCGTCCGGTTCCCAAATCGCGCAGACCGTGGTCTTCCATACGTCGATATCTAGCTGCCGGAGAATCCCGAGCAGCGCCATAGCTTCGCTGGCGTTGCGCAGCATCGTGTCTGGTGCTGCAATGCAGTCTGCGTCGCAGTGCACCCACATCAATTGTGTCGGTTAGGGCGAGATGGAGCTCACGACAAACTCGATGTGGTCGTGGCAGAGTCTGAACGGCTTGAGGGCGTGGACCACCGACGAAGGACTTTACGGGACAGCACACGCGCCGCCTCCTTCAGAGGCTCTTGGCATGGCGCACGCGTTGGCGCCGCCGCCGCCGCAGCAGCAGCAGCGATGTCCGAGTGCGCCATCAGCACTCCCGCTTTGGTTTGCGCTGGAGGGTTCCCCAAATCCAACGTCATGGGGGGTTCTTGCCAATCAATAGCGCTCCGACGGATGATTGGTTGATAATTTGCAAACCTCTCAATTTGGATTTGGCTACAGTACCACGTGACAAGAGGGTATCTCTCAAATCCGTTATGGGTACGGTATCAGATACGACAAGACGGTCACTCCGGATCTCATTGGTCAATAAAGAGCATCTCCATCCCAACCTCGATCTTAGGAGCCCACGAACAATTTTGACGGAGATGGCCTGCTGCGCTGCTCGAGCAGCTCGCCGCGTGGCGCTCGGTCCTGCGCGACCTGGGGCCTCTCAGTCTCGACGAAGAAGACGAAGGGGCTTACGGTGCAAGCGATGAGCAGCCCCCGCTGGTGCTGCGTGTCTACGGCGGCTGACTCTCATGGGACACGAGCGCCGCGACGCTGCGCACCGCGAGCGAAGCACTCAGCGCACTCACGCTGCTCGCACGCACCGACATCGTGGCATGGCGAGCCGAAGTGAGCGCCGTGTGGTCGGCATTCGATCTCCAGCAGGTGATAGATGCCCGGTACAGGCGCTGGCGCGAGTTGTCATGGGGCTGCACTTTGAGGTCGCGGATCTCGAGGCGTTTGAGCCGCTCAAGGCTGGTTTGATTGCCCAAGACGGTTTTTCTGTCGAGTTCCGGGCGCTACTGGCGCACTCACAGGCGCCTCGCACAGCCACAGCAAAATTGGTCATGGACGCACCCCAAGGTGCCCACTTCCTTGACTCTCGTGCAGCGCGAGAATCCAGGTGACCCTGTATTGACCGTTGACCACTCGACTTACCGTGAACGAAGCGTGGAAAACGACAAAACTTTGATTTCCATGGCTGCAATTGCGAACGGTCAGTGTCTGCACGATGAATTGTACAACGTCCCGAAAATGGTTCTGCGAATCGATTCTGTCGGCGTGGAAGGAGACGAGTACAGGATCAGCTCCAACGGTGTCATCGCTCTCGGTCAACTCGTCGAAAGTGGCGTCCGTGTTCGAAATCTTCCCGTCATCACGTCCCCCGTAACCTCCTACAATAGCAGAAAGGATGAAGAAGCAAGAGATCTTGTCAAAGCTCTGCGCTCGCTGTTCGCTGTGCCAGGATGTTCGCGATCCAGCCTCGCGAACGGTGTGCGCGAAGTGCACATTTCGACTCTGATTTCCGTCTCTAACCAGTCACAGCTACTTGCGGCCGTTCAACACAGCCAGACCGTTCGCACCGTCGTGATGGACGGCGTACCGGAGATAACCAACACCAACGCCCGTGCAGACCACTGGCGCTGTTTGGCGCTGGCTTTGTTTTCCCCGTACGCAACCCATTCCATCAGCACGCTGAAGCTACGCCCCACAGGTATGCGTATGAGAGATGTCACGTCGGTCCAGGAGGTGCTGTCAGCGCCAGATCCATTCGCGCCTATCGGATTTCGAACGAACCCCATGAAATCACCTCGCCGCGTGCGTGTGAGCGACTTCTACATTGGCGTAAATCGATTTCACGCAGGTCTTCAAGAGCCAGTTGTACTCCGCACAGACGCACCGATCGACGTTCTCTTGGTCGGTGACGAAAAATTCCTTGGTGGGTGGCAGCAAGCGCAAGTGCCCGGAAGTGGGGTAGTTTGGGTGTCGTTTGAGCACGTCGACGCGCTCAATAGAGCAGAAGGAACACGACAAGACAACACGCTCGTGGGTAATCGATCGTTTCGCACAGACATCATCAAATGGCATGTCGAGAGAGTCTGCACGTGCAGCCGTTGCCTTATTCAGGTTTATCGGTCGTGGCATCAAGAGTCTCCAAGTCAGTGGTGCCACATACGATGAGAAGGACGAAGACGATTGGCTCCGCCAGATACTCATTGAATGCGCTGATCTAGAAGAACTGAAGATCCTATCCAGGGACATTCACCACCTGGATCCGATTCATTCCTGCTATACGTCTGGAAAGACTAGTGTGCAGCGTTTGACCATGGAGACGGTAAATCGTATCAATGAAGACATCGATGAAGACGCCGAAGAAGAGACGCGACAAGACAGCGAGCAGCAGAAAAGTGTTTTTTTCATGGCTCTTGCCAGTCCAGCCGAGTACATGTACAAGATACGAGAGCTTGACTTGGACATGACCATTTGCCAGGAATGGAGCGTTTTCTCCAATCTCGAAGAGGTGATCAACAGGATCCGCGGTTTGCGATTCCTGAGGATCCACTTTTTGAAAAGAAAGGATCATATTCCTCTAGCTGGTAGTCACAACCACCTTCGCTAGGCGACACAGTCCTATCTCATGGTTACATGTGGCTAGTTACCTAGTTGTGGGTCGTCTCATGGGTGTGTCGGTGCGTAGGGCTATCGGCCGCGGCCGCTTGCGGGGTCGGGAGACCATACGGTCGGCGTGTGCATCCGCAAACAGTTGCACTCGGCGCTTCACGTCAGGAAAACGTTGTGTGGGTGTCCACGTGTGGCTGGTGTCAGTGGTGACGAGCGTCTCGAGCTTCGTTTGGCAGCGGAGACGTACCTGGACACACAAGGGACCAACTCCAGCGTCTCTTTCCCGGTGGAGCAGGTGGTGCGGAATCCATCGAAGTCCAAGTGTATCCTCTTGACGTGCGTAGCAAGTTCGCTTTTCTTGGTGTGAGTCAACGCGTTCATCACGGTGAACATCCGTCCACACTGGGTGATTTCGACGCAGGAATTATCGATTTAATCTTCCAGTTTGCTGCCGATTGCTGCACCCGGAAGATGAAATTGACCATGAGGTGAAGGTGGAGCCTTGGAGCCGCTTCTTTTGCAGTGGACAATGATACTGTAATAAAATGACAGTAGCTAAGCACTGGTTATTAATTGAGGGAACTATAGACGGTGGGAGAATCACTATCCATGGACAAAGACCCAGTAGATGCGCGATTCGGCTGCATACTGTAAGATGACCGAGAGCACACTCGAGTCCAGGCGGTTTGCGGTAGTCAGCCCACGCGACTCGTTGAGCACGCACACATCGCCGGCTACAGCGAGGCCTACATACCACGAAAAGTCGTAGATGGAGCCACACGAAGGCAGCACAAGACACTGAGCGCCTCCACACGCGGTAAGCACGCCACCGTACTAGTCGTCGACATGTGGTCGCTTGTGAACTTGATCCTTCAACTCTACTGCAGCGAGAAAAGGTTCACACACGTCGCTCTTACCTCCCCGATATCATTAAGCGTGGCGGTCTTGAACGATGGGGCATTATTTTTCTGTTTACCAGCTGGAGTTGCATCGCCGACGCGTACCCTAGCCTCTCCATCCCCAGAAACATGAACACTTCTTGTTACTGCTTCCCTCTGCTCGGGTTCACGGGAGGACGAGAATATCATCACCACTGAGCTTGATAGAGAAGAGTACTTGCCACTCCGTGTATGATCACCAAGCAACTGCGGTAGATGAAAGAGCCACGAGAGGCGCGTATCAGTACTCACCCACGAAGACTTGACGACCACTTGGCTCGGCTACAAACTGGAGTTTCATTCGAGAGCGCACACGTGTCTAAGTGGCTCGTGGCACTTGCTCCGCCCAAATCCGTGTACCCAACACTGAGTAGTGCGAGCTTGCTCCGGATCGCGAGCGGGCCCGTCTGGATCGCAAGATTCTCGCCAATCTCAAAGCGCGGAAACTTGTTAAACTTGTTGAGATCCGATCGGAGCTTGTAAAGCGGCGGTTGGCGTCTATCATGTTGAGCACTGCCGCTCCTAACTCAGACTGATACTTGTCGGCACTGTCGGTATCCGTGGTGGAATCGGAATCGGAATCGAGTTCGAGACCGTAATCAGAGCGGGACCGATTAGATACTGTCAGTTCGAGAACCTGGAGGTGAGTTGCCACAAATTGCTAAGCTACAATAAGTGCTTCCAGAAATCTAATGAGAGTAGAGTTCGGCAGTTCGGTCTCCATTCGCACATACAGCTCTTTAAGCACACAGATGCCGGCTTCAGCGAGATCCATGAACGCCGAAAGATCTTAGATCGCGTCGTACAAAGGCAGGAAGAAACGTGTCACGCCTGAACACGCCGCAAGCACGCCCCGGCACCAGTTGTCGACTTCCACAAATGTGGGTTCACTTGCCAACTCGATTCATTCGAGTCGACCGGAAAGGACGCGAAGAAACGACTCGCACACATCTCGTTTACCCTCCCCTATTTCGGTTAACATGACGGTATTGAACGACGGGGCACTACGTCTTCTCGAGCGACTGGAAATGCATCATCGCGGACTTAAGCCTTTCCATGCCCAGGAACAAGTGACTTGTCGCGTATGCGCATTCAATGACGTGAACAATCATAGGAGTCATGATGTCGAAAGATCTAGTGTCACATCCGGGTTCCTCGCCATCAAGTCTCGAGAAAAAACGCGAAGCCTCGATAGCTTGGCGGTGCTGGCATGTTACGCTTTCGGGGAAGAGCACTCTCCGGGGATTAGGATCCATCAGCACGGACTGTGTCGCGGTCACGTCGTCTGAGTCGAGGTTGGTCGACTTGATGACGAGCATGGCGACCCAACAGAGCATATCCGATCCACTGCCAAAGCTCACGTCGGATAACTTGATCACAGCGCTCCAAGTTCTGCAAAACTCTTGATATTTTCAACTCCACGGTGGGTACGCGTGCAAGCCTGACAGCACCGCCACGAACGTACGTCGCGAAGTTGTTCCCGCAAACGCGATCGTGTGAACACCAAATAAATTGTGACCGAACTGGTTCTCCGTTTGAGTGTGGGTGGTGGTGGTGGTTGCGTAGCTCGCTTCCGCTGCTAGCTCCGACTAGCGGAGTCTCACAACCCGAACGTTGTGTACGACCAAGCGACGCAAATAGTCGACAGCTTGTACGTCCATTCGTGCGCCTCCAGGGCGGTCGACATCGACACCAACGAACTCGAGAAGGGTTCGTTCTTGCGCACTCTCCAACACGGTGGCAGGGGCTGAACGCTTCAAATGACGTTGAACTATCGCCATTTGGAACATTTTCGCGAATACGCGGCCGCGCATTTGCTCCTCTGCGTCTGGAATGTGGAAATGTACGAGCAGTGGAATCTTTGGCGGTGGCACCCACAGTACGTCGTGTGCTTCATCTTCCTCACAATCGGCCAGCCTCTCAATGACAGTTTCGAACGTCGACTTGGACGCATCTGAGATCTATTCCATGCCCACCATGCGCTCCGAGATCGTCTTCCTCGATCACGATTGGCACCTGCGAGTTATTAGTGTCGAGCCATTGCTCATCGACTTGCTGCCAAATCGTACTGACCGTTCTGTCCCACAGTTCCAAGTCGACTCGCAGGAGATTCTCGAGCAGCGCCAGCGCTTCGCTTGCGCGACGCAGCTGCACTCCCATCATTGTCGGCGTGGACGAGTCACAGCCGAGCCACCGCACGCGGGTTGTGTGGCGCGTGGGCGTGCTGCAGTCAAACTCAATGTTGTTATCGCGAAGCCAGCAGTTCAGCTCCTGGAGGTGCTTGGCCCACGTGCCGATAATCTCTTCTGAGCGCTTGCACACCACCTCGTGGACAGTCGCCCGTGGGGACACATCCGTTGGCGACGCCGCCGCCGTTGCTGCTGCTGTTGGCGGCATGCACGAGTGCACCTTTGTCCTCTCTCAGGTTTGCAAGGTGAGACGTTGGAGACCAACTACACGATGACATTTGGATCTCGAGAGCCTCACAGCCACCTCAACTCAACGGCACGTTTAGACGAAGGAAAGATCACTGAGAGAAGACAAGTGTGGAGTGAGAAATCAAGTTTGTTCGGTCTGGTGTGGTAAAGCTTGAGGTGGAGACGATTAGTCGTCTCTAGCGAGCAACCCGGGATGTCTTTCGCGCATAAACTCGAGCATTTCCGACTCAATGTCCCGCACCGTGAACGCTCGGCGCCAGACGTGGTCGGAAGCGAACGAAAAGATAGTCTGGATGAGGTCCGTACCCAGAGACGCAACGGCTTGGTGTTGTTCGCGGAGCGGATGTAGAACGCTGAGGAACGCGATCTGGCGGTCAAATTGTAGCGGCAACACTGGCAGCAACTCGCCGTTGACGTACAACTCTGAAAGACTCCAGTTCGGATCCGCGGCCTCGTCGCGATCACCGTCTTCGTCGTCCTCGTCGGCGCCGCCCGCGTCGCCAAACCAACCGCCATGATGGTTCTGGCGGTTTTTCTGGAACAGCACAAAGTGCGAAAGCCTCTTGTTGTAATGTAACATTCGCTCAAAAGCTCGTAGCGTTGTGCGACGGAAGATGCCACTGTATCCACGTCCGAGCCGCAGGCGCTGCAGCTTTTGCTGGATGGGGTGGATGCCATCTTCCGGCGTCAGAGCGGTCAAAAACTGCTCAAATCCTTGGATGGGCACATGGAGGTGGGGCAAGTCGAGTGACGAGATCCGGCAGTTCACTGGGGCTTCGTACAGGCTTAGGATTGCATCAAGTGACTCGGATGTGAAGCCACCAAGGCTCAGACTGTGCAGCTTTGAGCACAACTGCGAGATCGTTCCGATATCCGTTGCATCAAGCAACGCGAAGTCCAAATCCAGAGACGTCAGTGACGGGGCAGCGAACCGGAGCAGCCGCTCGTAGAACGTTCGCACCAGCGCGATGTGTTCATCACCGGTATTGCCGTGCCGGCTACCGTGCAATTCGAGTGTCGTGATTGGCACCCCCACGAATGCTTCGGTCGAACGGGTTTCACGCTGAGTGACGCGCTCTCTCGGCACTTGACAAAACCCGAATCCTGGAATCAGCACGACCACGGTTGAGTTCTTGGACTGGTCGCGAACAAGTATTCCAGTATAGGGTCTTGTCGTGTTGAGCGTTGGCGGCCGCCCTTTTACTCCTCGTGCTGTGATCGTCGACCCAGCGGCAATGCTGACGGTCGCGCAATCACCAGAGATCACATCCGAGTGGTCTCGCGCAGTTGTCACCGCATGCCACAAATCACCAACTGGATCCATAGACTCGGCCCCACTCGCGAGCTCCCCGTGGGCCATGCAGCGCGCCTTTAGGAACCAGATCTTGATCGAGTCCACGGAGTTGGTGGGCGGCGAGCTGAACAGCGCGTAGTCAATCCACTTCCAGATGCGCTTCTGCGAAGCGGCGTCCAACTCGTCCATCTTACCACCCTCAAAAGACAGCCTCCGGAGTACTCGAGTATCCCTGACAGCCGAGCACATCGGGATGATCCACTTCTCGGCCATGTAAGGCTCCCCGAGTGCAATGTGGTCCAGGTGCACCGTGATGCCCGAGTCGAGCACCCGATGACCAAGCGCTGTGGCCATCAAGTCACTCCACGCGAGTTGCAGCGAGGCTTCGCTCACGCCACGCTGTTGGGGCGTGCGAACTGGTAGTGTGAGGCTCTTGACGTGTACGCTGGTCTCGAGTAGCTCACGGATCGCATCAAACACTTCCGGATGCATCGAGAACGATCGCAGATTGAGTTCCACCGCGTCGAACCGAAAGTACGGGCGCGTCCGAGTCTTCTCAGACGAAGCAACTCGATTGCGTTCGTTGATCATGAGCATCTCACGCACTGTCTCGGTCACACCGCGCAGGATCTGGAGTTCTCTCTCGAGTTTTTCTCCGTCCGTACCCTCAGGTTCGATCGCAAACTTGACCGGAATCGCGTCGAATAGTCCGATATCCCGCCCAACGCTCTTGGCAATCTCATGGATCTTCTGCATGTCTTGGCCAAACGCCTCGCTGAAGTTGTCGTCGCCCATGATGTGCTGGAGGAGATCCCACTGGTAGTACATCGGGCTCAGGTAAGAGTTGAAAAAGAAGCAAAACTCGCGCTCGATCTCGGGACAGTGCTGGAGCTCCAGGAAGCTCGGCACGGGAAAGCGCGCGCGGCGCACCATGCCGCCGATCCACGACGCGTAGTCCACACGCGCGAGCGCGGATAGCAGCAGCACGGCCTCGCGCACATCCCGGAGCTTCTCCGCGCGCGTTTCCGGGTCCACGGGCTTGCGCCACCGGCCCCTGTCGTCGCTGGTCGAGCCGTCCTCCACGCGCACCTCGATCCACAAGTCGTCCATCTCGCGGCCGATGCGCACGGAGTGCGTGTCCACGCGCTCCTCGTCGCTGATCGAGCAGCGGCGCACGACGCTGGCGAACCGCTTGGCCAGAAATTCCCACTGTGGCGCGAGCTTCTTCACGAGGATCATGCGGTTCTCGTCGCGGATGTCCGCGGTCCACGACGCGTCCGACTCGAAGCCGTCGGCGCCGCTGCCATCGCCGCCGCGCTCGCTGCCGCTGCCGTCGTCCGCCATCGCCACGGACGCAAGGCACGTCGTCTCTCGTGCGCGTTTGGTTTCGGCGCCAATCCTTTTTTTCCGGACCCCCTCTCGATAGTGACATCTCTGTTCTGTTCTCCTCCTGAAACCGTTATGGGTACGGGATCAGATACTTTGGCGACCACCATTCCGCGTTTCATTGGCTGAAATGGCGCCGCTATTCTCGCTTTGGCCCTCTTCGCCTCGCACATCACCTGGCTGATGGCCTTGATCACTCGGCAATTGTCGTGGTGCAAGCATGGTGTCGTGCTTCTTTCTGGAGCATAAAAAGCTCGGCCCACGAGCGGTATGAAGCGCTGCTCCAGATGGGTACTCTCGTCGCTGGGTCCGGCACTGAGCTGGCGTGGTGGTGGCCCGACGAGCGCATCGAGTGCTGGTGGATGCATCGTCCCCGGGTGCGAACGGGCGACACAGACTCGCGCAAGCTGCGGCTCCGCGAAGCCACAGAAGCGCTCGTGAGACTCGGTGTATTCGCCAGCGTTGATTACGATGGATGCCGAGACACTGTGCAGGACATCTGGTCGTCTCACATTCTCACATCTTCGATTCGACACCAGAAGAGCTCCATAGCGCGTCGTGTGATCGGCTACCAGTGGTAGCCTACCACTACACGGTCTACTCGAGTGACTGCCTCGCACCAATCACGGAGCGAGTGATCGGCGTCCAGCCGCTATCCGAAGCATTCGTCGCTGACTACGCGTGGCCTAAGACCGAGTCTGCAAAGTATGCCCCAGGCGCGTTTGAGTTCACTCCGAGGTCGGTCCCTGTGCTGTTGGAAGTCACTCTGGTCAGGGAGGACGCAGTCGAGTTCGCGTACGTGCTTCGACAGATCCTCCAGAATGTTCTCACGCAGCGCTTGTACGCACAAACCCCACCAGACACTGACGCCGCTGAGGCAGCCGTCGCTACGAGATTTGAGATCGTCCATGTGCGTGTGAATCAAGGTGCTGGCACCGCCGCAAATGCCGAAGCGCTCGAGTGCCTCGCGAGACTGATGGAGCTCGGTATCGTCATTACGCGTCTTCCATCAATTTTTGATTACAATCCCTCCGCCGAAACAAGGCTTTAGGTTGTGAAATCGCTTCAAGTATTGCTGCCCTCGCGGGCCGAGGCTGTATCATCGCCACCTCGGCACATTGAGCACGTCGTCGTGAACGCAGAGACCGCACACCTCACACCGGCGATTCTCTCGGCGCTGCAAGTAAACACAACTCTAGCTCGTGTCGAAATCGACGCTAACTGGGATCCACTTGAGTGGGAAGACGAGGATCGACTCGAGAATGTGGTCGAGCTGTGGCAATGGGTCGCGTACGCGTTGTTTAGTCGCCACGCGGACCATGGGTTGTTGAACATTACGCTCCACGTTGACCAGTTGGATGACGACGCACTGGACGCAATCAGGGAAGTTCTCGGAGCCGCCAACCCGCTAGCTGTGATGTTTGAAATGAAGGAGGAAGAGGACCGCTGGCTCTCTGCCTTCTGTTTTTTTACTGAGCACCCAGAGGCTCCGGGAGATTGGGTTGACCCGCCCAACTTCGCGCCGTCGACGCCACTTCTTGTGCGTGTTATTGGCCGCTTGGAGTTGGAGTTCGGTGACAAGTGGTGGAAAGTTCTCCTTCCAGGAGCGGAGAGGCGTGGGTCTATGGCCAACGCAACAGAAGTCGCGCCCGATGATTTGAAGGATACCCGTTTAAGCCGCCACCTCCAATTGGAGGGACTTGTTCCATCCAGGTGCAGCAACGTGCTCGCACTTTTGAAACTCATCGCTCCTAGCGTGCGTACCATGGCGGTCGAGGAAGTGGAGACCGTGGAGGACGGATTCGATATGACACAATGGACGGCGGAACTGCTTCGTTCGTGTCCGTTCCTTCAAGGTCTATCGCTCCCCTGGCACGCGGAAATCCATCGGCTACGTGTGCTCGAGGAAGCTGCTGAAACCGGCCATTTCCAATTACGGT
>JAMFLL010001883.1:0-12670 GCA_027475725.1 Pythium rhizo-oryzae | reverse complement strand
GGCGTTGCTCGCATACTTCCGACGCGTCACCGCAGTCGAAACGGCGCAGACTTTCGTGGCCAAAAGGAAACTTTTCCCCGAGTTTCACGTACACGTTTCTTTCGTGAACGGATGCCAAGAATATCCGCAACTGTAACGGCTGCCTCAACACGAATCGCGATCACTGACACGCGTGCGGGGTCCTGTGTGGCGCTGGAGCACGCGTGGCACCATGAGACGACTCGAGCCGCAGGGCATCGCGCGTCCACGTCCGCCGCCGTCGAATGCGCCCAGCAAAGGCCCCAAGCGGTTCACGGTCCGCGATGGCTTCCACCTCAAAGACCGCAACGACGAGAAGCGAGACGAGATCGACCACGCGATCGCCGCCAATGGCATCGTCAACGCACCAACAAACCAACTGGAGGACTCCACGCTTGCTGCAGCCAGCCCACCGGCCGCCTCGGCCGGCCCGCATCTCCAGCACCGCGCGTCGTGTGTGGATACCGAGGTGGCCATGATCTTTGACTTTCTCCATCGTCCCGCGCCAGCCTTTGCCGCCACCGACGGCGCAGCACCCAAAACACCTGCTGCTCCGGAGCACTCGTCGATCGAGACACCGAACAGCGCGGTTGGTATAGATGACTGTGTCGCTGCGATTGCGGAGACTCAACGCCAAGCCGAGGCCGCGGCCATCGTGTCCAGACTCGGCCCGTCCGCTGACTGGCTCATTTACCGCCACCGCACGAACGAGACGCCGCGGCGCAAAGACGAGCAGCTCGAGCAAATGATCCACGAGGTGCTCCGCGCGAAAGACGACGAAGTCCTGCGGCCGACCGCGCCAGACGCATCGATCCGATCAACGAGGCGGAAAGCAACGCACCGCCGATCGCGGCAGTATGTCGGCGGTCTGGCGAATCATCGAACACCGCACGGGTACGTCCAAGGAGCCATTGCGGCTCTGCGCGCGTCTCCAGAGATCGTGCCTACCGCCGGGGCGGTCGCCGCCATCGCCGCACCGTCACGATCATCGACACCGCTGCTCTCGACACAGCGGAGCCGCTTGCGACAGAAGTCGGCGGTGCCTCTGAAGACCGAGAAACTTCTTGGGCGTCTGCACGAACTACGATCGTTCCCAGCGGTCGTCGAGCGCGTGCTCCAGCAGGAGCGCGAGCAGCGACAGGAGCGCGTCGAGCAGCACGGCGAGGACCTCGTTGTCAAGAACATGCGGCTCCACCGGCTCATTCCGCCGCTGCAGCGGCCCGTTCACACGCCCGTGTTCCCGTCGATTGTCGACCACAAGCAGCGACAGGCGTCACTGCGCAAGCAGCTCATGGACCAGCACCAGGAGAGCTCGCTCCGGCAGGTCGTGAACCGGTGGCAGAACCGGCGCATGCAGATTCAGCAACAGGAGCGTACGCACTACGTGCAGTCCCAGTGGCTCTTAATCACATGTCTCGGCCAGGCAACGGGCAAGTGGCTCGCGCAGTTCCGTGAGTGCAAGGCTCGGCGCGACCTCATCTTCCGGCTTGCGATGATCAAGAAGATCCAGCGGTACTGGCGGCAGCAGCAGTTTGTGCGCAAGAACAAGCGCGCCGTGCTCGCGATGCCCGCGGACTCGCCGCTACGCTCGCAGTTTTTCCGTATGCCCAGCGTGCTCAAGGCCATCCGCGTGGTCCAGGCGGGTATGCACCGCTGGCTCGCGCGCAAGCGACAGCGCGAGAACCAGCGTGCGGCCGAGATCATCATCACGTCGTGGCTTGAATTCCAGGACGTCAAGTTCCGGCGGCTCATTCTGCGGTTCCGCAAGCGCGTGCGCGAGTTCCAGACGCGCTGGCGCACGTGGCGGTCCATCACGGACGCGCGCATCAAGCTGCTGCTGCTGCTGTGGGCAAAAGTCGAGCGCCGGCACAAGCGGCGTGGCGGGCTCGTCTCGCACGTGGACGGCGATAGCCCGCACAAGCAGCAGCAGCAGCAGCAGCAGCAAGGGCGCACGACGAGCAGCGAGCTCATCCACCGCCACCTGCGCAACGGCGGCATGGTCTTGACCGCGGTATCAGCGATGGGCGGGGCCCTCCAGTCGTCCGATAGAAGCGACAAGTCGGCGATGCCGCGCAACTCACCGCCGAAACGCGCCAAGCCCGAGCTCGCGCTGTGCCAGAACGTCGAGGACGACTTTCAGTTCGCGATGCGGGATTTTTACTCGACCACGACGTCCGTGGCGCGCAGCCCCACCCACGCCACCTCGCGCGGGTCAACATCCCCAGTGCACCACCAAAGCGCGGGCGTGTTGCCCCGAGCGAGTGGACACCACCCGTCGCAGACGCTCGCCAAGAACCCATCGGCCGCGGCCATTTCGCCGTGGAAACCGCCCGCTTCACACCACGCCGAAGAAAAAATCCCACATTCGCTCAAGGTGTCGCTGCTGCGCCACCTGCTCTCGGAGAAGCGCAAGAAGTTCCAGGCAACGAAAGAGCGCAAGCGGTGCGTCGTCTACGGCCTGGTTGAACCCTTTGTCTTGATGGTTGGAGCTCACGTGTCTTGACCTGGCAGGCTCGAGTGGAAGGAGAAGCGTCAGCAGCTGCGGCAGCTGGATTTCCGGTACAACGTGCTCGAGGAGCTCGCGGCGTTCCAGCGCTTCGAGGCCGAGCACTCGGTGTTTCTCGTCCTGAGTAGCGTCTCGGAACAGGAGATAATGCACTTGATCCAACAGGCACATCAGCGGCTGCGTGTGTCAACGGACCCGCTCGCGTCTCTTGGTCCGCCACTGCTCATCGAGAGCCCGCCCTTGACCATGACGTCGTCGCCGCCGTCCAAGAGATCGTTGACACCGACCGCTCCGTCCACGAGTTCCCGCAAGTCCCGCCACGAGAGTCCGCGGCGATCCACGCTGCTGACGATTCACGCTCTCGCCTCCACTCAACAAGGTCAACACGGCAACGGCACTTTGGAAGAAGGAGATTGAATGCGAGCAAGCCCATAACAGATCTATAATCTCATTGTGCTTGACTGTCTGCCGTTCTTCGGAGGTGGCTCAGTCTTCGCTTTCTGCCCGGCGAAAATCGAAAAGACCTGGGGCTCTGCATTCTCTGCCGCGCGTTTTGCCATGTACGCACGGACGGAATCCGTTGCTGACTGGAGCGTCCGACCAGACCGCGACTGATCTTCTGCGTCTGCTTCGTACTTCAACTTGATTGGCTTCTTCGACGCCCTTCCCAAGGAATTTATCGACATGACGGCCTCTTCACCCTTGATCACCGGGATGCCCTCGCCTAGTTCCGCAGCATTCATTTCGAAGAAGGGCTTCAGCATCGGGACGCAGTCTTGCGAATGCTCAAACTCGCGCACGAACGGACGGATCCACTTTGAAAGGGACTTCGTGTGTCCTTGGAATCGGTAGCGCGAGTCAATGAGGAGAATCGCACCGTAGTCTTGACGGTGACGAATGCATCTTCCGAGCGCTTGGTTAAGTGCTCGAAAGGCCTGGAGCTGATACCATGCCGAGCCGGACACGAGGTTCCGATCAGCAATGCTCTTCTCATCCTGGTATGCGCGCTTTAGCGACACTTGAAGTTCTTTCACATTTGGATACGGGATCCCCACAGCAAGAACTGCGCGAGCGTTAGCATTCGAAAAGTCGATGCCTTCGCTTACCTTGCCTCGGTAGACAGCCAAGAAAATCGCGCCAGTGCGAACGCTTCTCGACTCGACCTTCACGCCGCGGTTCGCAGCGATCGCTGTCATAGCTTCCGCAATTGTGCGCTTGTATTCGAGAAGAAGAGCATCGAAATCTTTGCCAGCGTTGCGTGGTTCTGTGAATATGAGCTTGGTCTCTTGAATCTTTGCCCACACGCCGGTTTGCTTCCATCTCATTTGTAGCTTCTCCATGAGAGAGTACGACGGGAAGAACATTAGGACACCACCGGGTACGGTCATTGTGTACTGATGGAGCAATTGGCCCATCGCGTCTTGGTACCGAAACTCTTGCTGGTTCTTGTAGGTTGCAGAGAGATCAACTCCCCCAGGACCGCTCATCACCGCTCCGATGAAGACTTGGCGTCGGATGTTGACAACATGGTTTGCTTCCAAACGAATCGGGAAGTCCGTACCAAGCTCACCAGCAAACGAGTCCATCGGACTCAGCGTTCCAGATGTCAAGATCACGCTGCGAGCTTGCCTCACCACATCGGAAAACGCAACCGCAGCATTCAAACACCAGATACAAAGCTTGAGTTCCCAACCATCGTCCTCAGCTTGGCTGCTGCCATAGCCGCCACGCCCACCGAAACGGGAGTTTGACTGGCGACGGCGGGAGCGCGACTTCATCACAATGAGCTTGAAATCGTCGAGATACTTGAGCTGGTCACGGTACATGTATTCGGCGACGTTCAGCAATCCGCGAATAGTCCCCAGCGCCAAAGCGCTGAGCCGATGCTCGCTTCCTTCTTTGTCATCTTCTTCCTCCCCAGGTCTTCCACCTCCTTGCTGCTGAGCGTTCACCATGAGCTCTTTCTCGTACTCAACAACTGCTTTCAGATCCTTTTGAACTTGAGGAAAGTTCTCCTGTGTCATACCGGCGAACTCGGCAAACATTGCCAGGCACTCCGAACCCGTCCACACATTGCTCTCTTCTTCGAAACCCGTGGCCTTCAGCACCGAAGAGTTTGCCATATTCCGCAGCCACCGGCTGACACCGTTCAGGATTTTCAGTAGAGTCAGGTAAGGCGGCGGCCGACTACCCTTCTTGATAACTTCCGTGAACGAGTTGATCGCGCCGGTCAGAGCGTTCGTCGTTAGCTCGACGCTGGCGCTGGATCGACACGTATCCTCCACATTGTGGGCTTCGTCGAGAATAATGATCGCGTTCTTGAGCGAAATCTGGACGGCGTCACGAATCGAAGGGTCCAGCAAGTAGTTGTACGGGCAGAACACAATGTTGGCGGTCTCGAGCGCATCCCGTGCATGATAGAACGCGCACTCACGATGCTTTTTGGCCAACTTGACGAGGTCTTCGAGGTCCCAAACGGGCGGCGCCACGCGACGGAGGTCATTGGTCTTGCGGCGCTTACGAAAGTAGCTGCACTGGTTCGCCTCGACTGACTCGCGGCACTTGTCGTCCAGCACGCTCAGATCGCGGTTCACCTTGCTGTTGACACAATAATGCGTTTTGGAGCCGAGCACGCACGTCTTGAGGCTGTCGGCGAACGGGTTGGTCGCGTCCGGGCTTGCCAGGTAGCTCACGGGGCAGTTCTTGAGCTCCTCCACGACCTGCGCGAGCTGTGAGTGCGTGCGCGAGCAAAAGAAGATCTTGGGCGGCAGGATGCGCTTGTTCGCGGACCCGGACGTCGACTTGTTCCCGACCGAGTGGAAGTCCTCCATCGAGCCCTTGAAGTCCGGGTCAAACTTCTCCTCCTTGGCCTTGATCGCCTCCTGGAACGAATTCGGCA
This sequence comes from Pythium rhizo-oryzae, assembly GCA_027475725.1. Lineage (NCBI taxonomy): Eukaryota > Oomycota > Peronosporomycetes > Pythiales > Pythiaceae > Pythium > Pythium rhizo-oryzae. The sequence goes on along the minus strand of JAMFLL010001883.1, from coordinate 7,247 downwards.
GCTGGCGGCGCTTCTTGGGCGGCGCCGCCGGTGCGCTTTCCCCACTGGCCGCCGCGCGCTTCTTGTCGTCCATCGAGATCCACCCGTCGCGCTCGAGCGTCGCGCCGTTCGAGAACCGAAACTGCTCGAACGACGGCTGCGTCGACGCAAAGTCGTCGTCGTCGTCGTCGTCGAGCTCGTCCTTGACGCCCAGCGCATCCTCCGCAGACGTACCCACCGTGTCCTGCGTGTCCGAGATCACCGCAGTGGTTGCTGCCGCCGCCGCTGTCGCCGCCGCCGCCGCCGCCGCGGCAGCAGCAGCAGTGGCGGCGGCGGCGGCCTGCTGGGCCTTCTCGGCGGCCACCATCTCCTGCACAAACTTGCGCTGGAACGTGAGCGAGGAGCAGAGCAGCGCGAGCGTCTTGCCCGAGCCCGTGGGCGACTCGAGCAGCGCGTGCTGCGAGCTCTTGAGCGCCAGCAGCACCTTGCTCATGACCGCGAGCTGCGCCGGGAACGGCTTCTTGCCGTGCGGGAACGCCACGTCGTAGCCCATGATGAGCACCTTGTTGTCCCCCTCCGCGGCGACAGTCGACACTGGCGGGGGAAGAGGAGGAGCAGCAGCCGGCGCTGGGGGAGGAGCGGTCGGAGGAGGAGCCATGGAGGAGGAGGAGGAGGGGGAAGAGATTGGCTCCGCCTTGATGACGTCCATCTTGGGCGTGGTGGTGGTCTGGAGAACCGTTCCGCGCCGCAAGTGCAAACCTTTCTGTTGGTTTTGGCGCGCGAAAAGTTGGCGGATCGGGTTGGAGAGGGTGGTACCACGAAACCGGTACAAATTCGTATATCACAGTTATGTGTGGATAAAGGGTTCACAGTACGCTAGATGAGTTTCAGGGGACGGAGTGATGGTCTGGCGCTTTTCGCACCCATGTTTCGACCAGACAGACAGACAGAACTGCACATGACGAGCCGCGGCCACCGGCTCGTCATCTCGCACCGGATGGCCGGACTTGTCCGGATCGTCTGGGTGATCGTGGGAGTGAAGAGTGGTCTCTGGAATCGCCGGACCTCGGCCTCATCTGGACGGTTGTCTCGGTTTCCACGTTCTACTGATGAGTGGAAGGAGGAGACCTTGGTTGATTGTGGCAAGCGTTCACACGCGCGCGTGCTTTCGCGCCAGCGAGTGGTCAGAGCGGGTTGCTGACCTTCATTGACTCAGAGTACTGTAGCTCAGGCTCAGCCTGCTCAGCCTGAGGCTGAGCTGCTCGCTGAGCTGCTCTCATCACACAGATACCGTCCTATTCGTTTGCTGAAGAGAGACAGCGCGAGGGAGTTTTCCGCTAGCTATCCCTCCTTCAACAAGTCCCTGCAGCGCTGAGGAGCACGCTGCGGCACCCCACCGCCGTCTTGATCAGCCATCCGCTTTGTCCTTTGCCCAAGATGTCAGTTTCCTCCGTGTGGCGCCGGACATTTCGTGCCGGACATTTCGTGGATTTGTAGAAGTGGGCACCTGTCCGGGGGCCTTTTCATCAAACAAATGTCTGTTGTCGCATTGATCCTCAACATGTACACGGCACTCCAGGCGCCCACAATGGATCTCGTGGGCAGATCCTCGTCGACTAGAAATGTCCGCCACGAATGATTCGCGATCCTGCGGCACTCGTCTGCTCGCGACGGCTTTTCTCGGAACGACACGCCAATCTCGACGTTCAAGTCGCCGTCCGTTGCGGCAGGTCAGCATCGCTGTTCCCCACAAACGCGCTCGGAAGAACTTCTGGGATTTGGGCTGCGCGGCCAGTAACCTCTTGGCCACGCCGCTTGAATCCCAGAATTTGTCTTGAAGAAACGCGTGGTCACGTGACCACGACGCCAGCGGACCACGCTCCCGCCCGCGTCCTTGTCCATGGCCGGTTTGGTGAACGTGATGAATCTCGCCATGGTGGATGTTCCCCCCCATTTGTTGGAAATGCTGAGGCGCATTGAGGTCTCCAACAAAATGGCGGGTTCGTTGAATCGGCGTGTGGAAAAACGATTGTTTACGGCACCGCCCCTTCGGTAGACGGCCCCGGCTTTGCGCGAAAAGCGCACGTTGCGGCATCTTCGCGTCCCACTCTCTCGCCTTGCCACCACCGAGCAGCGAGATCACACGCATGGGAGGCACTCGCGCGGGGGAATGCGGGCGACTGAGCCAGGTACAGTACGGGTGCGTGCGCGCAGTTACTGACCGTGAGTCACTATGTGACGAATGCGCGCGCTTAGATCCACGCTCCCGATTTCGTTTCCGTGGGCGTTTTGATGATTGGTGTCCTGGGAGCATGCCCACGTTGTACGTGGAACTGGACGGATCCAGACGCAGGAGTTCGAGAAGGAAGAAAACCAAACCGAACGAGAAGGCAGGCGAGAACGAAGAGGACCGTTCTGGTGTTGACTGAGGAGGATACGGACATTCGAAAGGAGCCAAGAAAGGTGCGGTCGACGAGGAGGTCCATGGACTAAATGTTTGGGTTGATTCTTCCTCGGTCGACGCGCGGAGCCTTTGTTTGTTCCGTTGCGAGGGAAGCGTTTCGGCACCCGTGCGTACCCAACGCAGCGCATTTGGGTATTGAAACTGCGATACGTCCAGAACGCACTTCGTGGTCTTGCTATAAAGGCGTGAGAAACGCGCCGACAACGGAAGGAAACCCGTGAAAAAGTCGCCACATTTGCTTCTCTTCTTTTGCTTCTGGTCTTGGCTTTGCCGTTCTTTCGTCCATATCTGAAGGCTCCATCGAAAAGCCAGATTGTCTGCCGTCAACTGACGCGTGCGTGGGCTGATCGTCCACTCATCGCTGGCGTCTGGCAATGCCATTGGCGTCTGACTGGCATTGCTGCCAGGGCAACGCCATGGAGCCAGCGCCATCGGCGCCGACCTGTCCAGTTGGTGGAATTGCCGACTCCAACTCTTGGGCGTTGCGCTGCCATGCGCGTCGGCCACAAACGCTCTTTGTGGAGGAGCATGTTTATCCTCTTTTGGCTGTCCAGCGTGGCCCGCGACTGCGCGTTTGTTCCCAGGTAAACATGAGGCCAGCTGGGGAGCCCGATTACGATCCCCAAACGTGGGCGAAAACTCACCCGAGACGCGTCGGTATCCGCGTTGCGATTGGCTGGAATTGAAAATACGCGTATTGGATTGGCGGAAACGGCGAAAATGAACCCACCTGGATGACCTTAGCGGTGCACATGGTGACGACACCGGACGCGACCACTCATACAGATCCGTGTATGTGTCATCACGTGCTGCGCGCTTCATCTCTCTCGCCCGCTGGTTTGCAAAGGTGAAGAACGTTGAGCTGATGACGAGTGCGAGTGCCCTCCCCTCCTCCCTGTCTCCTCCTCTTTCTTTCGCCGCCGCCCCCCCCAACGCACAACGGCTCCTCCCCTTCTTCCGCACTCGTCACTTCGTGCGCTTCTCTTTTCCCCCGCCTGCTCCTCCTCCTCCCCCCTCCGCACCTTCCGCCCCTTCCGACCGCTCGACTCGGCGTTCCGTTCCCTCCCGTAGCCGCCCCGCGGGTCGCTGTTAAGTGCCGTCAGTCTCAGATCGAAAGCCCATGGCGTCCACGGCCCTCGCACAGCTCCCGTCGCTTTCGCTCCCTCGCATGCCGTCCTCGTCGTCCGCCTCGCCGTCCCCCCCGCTGCCGCGCGCGAGGGCCGCGTCCGCGGCGGCCACGCCGACGTCCTCCGCGTCGGCCTCGACGTCCGTGCTGCGTGACGAGCACGCGCTGCTTGCGGCGTACGAGACGCGGCCCACGCGCCCCAAGCGCTCGTCCAGCGAGCGCAGCAAAGAGTTCCGCGCCAAGCGCAAGAAATACGAGGGCGAGCTCCAGCACGAGGTCGACACGCTGCGGCGCGAAGTGGCCGAGCTCACGATGCGCCGCAACATCTGGCAGGAGAAGCTCGTGCACATGCGCAGCCACGTCTCCGGGTCGCTCATCAAGGTGGTGCGGGAGTACTACCTCGTCTTCCAGCACGGGCTCGCGCTCTCGGGCATCGCCGGCGCGGCCAGCGAGAACCCAAAGGCCAAGTACCAGCTCGACTTTCTGCACCAGTCCATGGACCCCAACGTGCGCGTCAACGACCGCGTGGGCATCCCGACGCTCGTCGAGATGTGGCGCCAGTACACGATCGCGCACACGAACCTGTTCGTCGAGGTCGGCGACGTCACCCTCTTCGGGCCCGACGACGACCCGGTCGTGCTGCTCTGCACCAAGTTCCACGCACAGCTCGCACGCGTCACGTTCGAGTTCATGTTCCCAACGGCGCTCCAGAATGAAGCGCTCGTGGAGAAGTTCGTCGGCAAGCACGTAACCTACGAGGCGCGCACATACTTTCGCTTCAACGCCGACGGTCGGATAGGCTTCGTGGACCACGACATTGGGCTATTTGACGGACTGCTCGCCGTGGCTCCGAACACGGGCGACGCCCTTGAACTCATGACGCACTTCCAGTGCTCCCCGCTAGCGCGATGGAGGATTGAGGACCAAACCAGCCAGCCGCTTGACTTGCATGTCAAAGTGGAGAGCGTGGAGATCACAGCGGCAGCGGCGAAGCCGCAGGATCAACTGCAGCAGGAGGAAGAGAAGTCCGTGTCGGCGAGCGTCACAGACGTACCCACGACGATGTTCCCGCGGGGTGTAAAGGCCGAGTCGCCCGGTAGCGACACTGAAAGCGACGACAGCGAGAGTGAGCGCCGCAAACTGACTATGAACTTCCTCTTGTCGTGATTTATTATAGAGGAATGAACTAATATACTGTCCGATAGACATTCCCACTTCTTCAGGCTGCTAAGGTGTCGCTATACGGGAATGAAGTCGCGCGGCCGCGCCGCGCCGATACGTAATGGGTTTCCGATTGGCTACGCTTCTCACTTGCAGGTGGTGTGACAATCATGCTGTCACGTGTGACTGCCGAGCCCTGCAGAAGCGTCGCGACGTCCGTCAATGGAATTCCAGCTCCGTTCAACCCAGCGACAAAGTCCACATCCACGGTCTCGACCGCGATGCGGCCGTCACGCGTAAATTGGAAGCTCCTACTCGCCGGATACGTGACATCAATGCCCACCAGACGCTCGATAAGAGCTCTATCGTGGACCACGTGCGGGAACAGCATCTTGAACGAGTCGAGAGAGAGGCGCCCTCGGACGACGCAGCGCGCGGTCACGGTCACCACTCCCTCGTCCTCGTCTTCATCATCTCCGTGGGATTCCGTGACGTCGATTCCAATGACCTCGAGCGTGAAGCGGTCGTGGGACTGCGTGTACCGCCGCCACTGCACAATGGATGCCTCTGGGCCGACCTCGTTCCCAACGATAGCCGTCTCGTCGATTGAGCGTCGTAAGAACGCTTCTTGGAGAAGGATGAACCGATGCCGGCGCTCGTCCACCCGCAGGCACACACTGGGTGCATCGACGCTGAGTCCGTGTGCAAACAGCTCGTGGTACTCGTGTGTGAGCTGCACGAGCGAGCCCGTCGGGCTCGAGCGGCCGCTCAAGCACCGCGTCTGCCAGGCCTTGTGCTGCATGTCCAACCGCGCGATCTCGCGACGCAGCTCCACCACTGCGCGCTTCAACTCCTCCTCTTTGCGCTGCTGGCGCTCGCGGAACGCGCGACCGCGCTCGCTGCTGGTCTTGGGGCGGCGCTTGGGGACCGGCGGAAGCCCGAGCCACACCGCCGCGGCGCCGTGCGCGTCCTGCATGAGCCGCTGCAAGAACGCCGCAGAGGAGGACGAGGCGGACAGGGCGGAGGAGGAGGACGGCGCCTCAGTTGGCGGACACAGCGGGGGAGGAGGCATGTGTGGGGCGAGCTTGACATGCGGCGAAGAGCTTTCCCTGGCCATGAGGAAGTGGAGTGTGCGCTGTGTCGGTTCAAGATGCCGTGTTTCGCTTGTTGTGGGGTGACTTTGCAACGTTACTGGAAGCAACTGCGTAATTTACCAACGACGGTTACGCCGTCTCTCGTCATTAGGTTGTTCGCACATGGCTTGCAACGAGAGCTCTCTCTCTCTCTCTCTCTCTCTCTCTCTCTCTCTCTCTCTCTCTACGTCTTGCGTGGCGTGGGGTTCACGACGGACTTGCAGCAGCGACGCCCATGCTCCCAAAACACTTTGCCTTGCACCAGAGAAGTGTTTTTTTTTTATCGAGCCTTTGGCAAGGCATGTTGCCATCTCTCGTTCCGCCAGACGCGAGCGATTGTTTCGTGCCGTTGTCCACGGGCCGTCAGGATCGGAAATAGATAAGACGCATGATATTCTCCAGAGCCCATGGTTGAGTGAAAATGCGGAAACGAACGCCCAATCGCACATTGGACGCCAATATATACAGACCTAAAAAGCCACGAGGGGCTGCCTCAACTGTAGCGTGCGGCGTGGTTCGATGGCTGCGACTCGTGAAGTGTACTTGGGGAGGTCTCAGCTTCTGAGAGCAGGTACGACATGCTCAGACGGTTCGGCTTCGGTGGTTCTCTTGTTGGATTGAGCGTCGTAGGGGGATAGCTGGACACGTCGTATTCGTCTTGGCTCTCGAAGTCGGACTCGAATGGTTCCAGTGGTGATTGAGACTCCACTCCGGGCGACCCGGCATTCTCTACCATCTCCTGGAGATCTTCCTCAACCTCCACAATCATGCTGTCGGGTGTGATGGCGGCGCCGCCCATCAGCGTCGAAATATCGGCGAGTGAGCAGCCAGCCTTCATTAGTCCGCCCACGAAATCCACGTCAACGCTCTCGGTTACGATGCGACCTTCGCTCGAGAACTGGAAGCGCTTGACGGAGTCGTAGGTAATTTCCTTTCCAATCATCCGCTGCAGGAAAGCTTCGTTGCTGAGCACATGAGGAAACATCATCTTGAATGTTTCACGCGAGAAGCGCACGCGTAGCGCGCACTGCGCGACAACTGTGACAACGTCTTCGTCCGAGCCACCTTCGACGTCGGGTGTTACGAGCACTTCTACTGTCGTCACGGAGGCCACCATCGTCGCATGAGACTGCGTATACCGTCGCCACTGGATGATTGATGCCTCGGGCCCAACCATGTTACCAACAATCGCGTTTGGGTCGATCATCCGGCGGATGAATTCCTCTTGAAGCTTGATCCGGTACACCATAGCCGGATCGACAAGCCCACGCTTCGTTCCCGCGCGACTCGGCTCCGACGGCAGCTCCAGCAGACCGTGCACAAAGAGGCGGTGGTACTCGCGAATGGTCTGCACCAGTGAGCCCGTGAGCCCTGTGCGGCGGTT
>JAMFLL010001881.1:0-12682 GCA_027475725.1 Pythium rhizo-oryzae | reverse complement strand
GCGCGAGACCTCGAGCTCCTCGGGCGTCTGGAGCGCGTGGATGTACTCGAGGTACCGCGCGAGCGTGTCCTCGAGCGGCGGGATCGGCAGCTTGGGCAGGCTCGCCTGGTGGCGGAACGTCACGCTCGCCGCGTGGCCGTTCGACGGCGAGTCGTCGCTGCTCGTGGTCGAGGCGGTGGTCGAGTTGGCCATCGTGTGAGGGGGGCGACGTGGGCGTGAGTGCGCGGAATCGCAAGTGAGCGGAGCGGCACGTCGGCGCAGAACAGAACGCGGAAAAGCTGAAGCGGCCAGTCGGCGGAGCAGCAGGAGACGCGGGTCGGATGACGGCGGCGACGCGGCCGTGGGTCGAGCTGTTGTTGGGTGAATCGATCGCGAAATGAGCCCTCCCCGCCGGTCGAAGAGCTCCCAAAGTGCGGATTGCGTTGGACGAGGAGTATCGGTTTCCACGGGGTTATTGTAGGATACGATATACTGCTGAATTGCCTCGTGGGTGAATCACTAAATGGATATTATATGAACTGTGTAAATAAATATTATGGCTAACTGGATGGACTCTGTAGGATTCGGAGGGACTTCCGGTTCTTCAACGAAGAGGGGGGACTGTTGGACATGCCAAAATCGCCATGTGAAGTGACTTCAGAAGAGGTGATAAAACGTTTTAGCCCCTTTGGTTGGTTCATTAATGGAACTAAAGGTGACTTTACTAGTGCCAGTATGAAACTTCAATCATACGTATCGCAATACAGAGGTAAACCCTTCCAAAACAATACTATGTAGCCATATGTGCGAACGGCACTCACGTGATGGCTGAACTCTGCTCACTCGCGCCAGTACGCCTCGACGCCTTCGCTGAACGCGAGAAACGCCGACAGCGTGCGGTTGCCGACGTCGCGGATCGTGGTCTGCGACGAAATGAAGCCGCCGTCGGCGCGCTCGAGCTCCAGCGTGTACGCCGGCACTCCGCCCAGCTCCATGTACACGGCGTCTTTGAACGTGCCGTAGGCCAGGTAGCTGCCGGTGCCCCCCATGACGTTGCGGTACTCGAGGTCGCTGCCGCGCTGGATCGCGCGCTGGATCACACCACCGAGATTGGTGAGCTTGGTCCGGTATGGCTCAGCTGCCTCGGTCACTTGGTTGCTGAACGGCCTCAACACTGACTGGGAGTTCATGTGGACGTCGATCAAGCCGGCGAGTTTGGTGGGGAGCGCGCGAAGAAAGCGGAACACCGCGGCCGACTCTGGCTCGCTGAGCACGCCGGAACCGGGGTAGATCTCGGTGTTCGGCCGCTTGCTGTCGCCGGTGAGATCGAAGAACTCGGTCGGTCCGAAGTTGCGGTTCAAGTCGACGCCGACGAAGTTTTTCCCATCCACCGTGAACGTGCGGCGGTTCTTGCGCCAGAGGCGGTTCCCATCAGTCCACGTATGCTCGTACCCGTCAATGTTGAGGATGGGGACAAAGTACCAGTCGTACTTGTCGAAGATTGCTGCCACGCGCGGATCCTTGGCTCGGAGCGCATCAAGCAAGCCGGCAATAATGTAAAACACTGCACCACCGGTTTGCCATTCGCGTGAATGGATCAGCGCCTGGCCCACAAGCGCCTGCTTCTTGCCGCCCGTGGAGATCTTGTAAACCGGGATGTCGCGTCCTTCAAAGGTCTTCCCGATCGAGTCGATCTTCGTGAGGTGCTTGGGTGCTAGCGTCGTGAGCTTGTCGAGGTACTCAAACACTTGGGCAGAGGTGCGCCAGCAATCGTGGAACTCACTGGACGTGAAGGCGCTGCCACTGGCTCCCAACTTGCCAATGTATCCGTGTGTCTCCTCATGGCACGTCGATACATCGAGCTTCTCTTTCCTCGCCGCAGAGGATGTGTCACTTGCGCCAGCGGCAACGAGAAATCGAAGATGGGGTGCGTGGTCACCCTCGCGCAGCCCACGTGCGTGAGAGCCTTGGAAATGCCCGATCGTTGACGGTGAGCCATACACTTCAGCTTCGATTGTGCCGTCCGAGTGGGTCGTCGCAGACCACAGATCGATGCTCTCTTTGTTCGTGTGGTAGAAGGCATCAAACAACTCGCGCGGGCCCGTGACGTGGAAGACCTGCTTCTGTTGCGCTGCTGCGACGGTTGAGCATGAGGCGAGCGCGAGAGCGACAGCAGCGAGCAACGGCCGGGACACCTTCATGGCTCCAAGATGGCGAGATCGAAAGTGAGCTGGTTGGGGCGACTGAACCGGCTGCATAGGCTATGCGAGCAGTTTCATCGACACGGGATGGGGCTGATGGGTGGGGTTGGATGGATGGCTCGTGCCCACACGATGCGCACAAGTTCTCACATCGCACTTCTTAGTGGAAATGAACCCTTCAAGCCGCAGGCTGCTTCCAACATCTCCGGATGGGAGGATCAATGCAGACGATGCCCGTGTATTCTTGTCGTTGCGACGATTTGCTCGCTTGAAACTTCGAATGTATACCGTTCAGGTAACACGTCGGACGGAGTTACAAGAATAGCAAGCGACTCGACACGGCCAAGAGCGATTGGGTCCTATTTGCGATGGCTCGACTCGACCTCAGGAGACTCATCGGTTTCTGGCGCGCCCGCTGTTATCCTCGTCGGGTGCACCCATTGCGTCGTTCGTGCGAACTCTTGGGGTCACGTTCCGATCCCACATGCTGGAGCGGCGAGCGAACTGAGTCGATCACGGCGTGTAAGCTAGATCATACGTGCCGCATCTTGGGACGTTGGCGACTCGAACGCTGGCACTCCCAGCCCGCGCCGTCATGAACACAATAGAGGAGTTTGTGCAGTACCAGCAAACCAAACGCAAATGGTCGACTCGCCAATACGCGCACCGCGCGTACCTGCGCGTCCGGCGCATGTTCAAGCGCCGGCTGCGAGGCGAGAGTCATCGCCAATGGATCGAGCGGAACTTGAACGACTCTGAAGCCGGTCTCTGGTTCGACATGCTTCAAGTATTTGTCAGGTTGGGCGCTTACTTACGTCTACGTCTATCTTGCAGTTCGAGTTGCGAAGCTCTGACGGTGGTGTGTGTGCGTGTGTGTGGTAGCATGGTGATGGTCCTGTCGATTATCACGCAGAACTGGTCACGCACCAATTTTGTTCGGCCGGACTCGTATGAAGGCATCGACTTTGCCAACTTGGTTATGATCACAATCAACTTCGGTGTGCGGTAAGTAGAAGCCACGTATCCTCCTACTTGGTGTCGATCTCATCAAGGTCTTGGTGCTTCTGTGACGAACAGATACTTTTCCGCGGGCGACAGGAAAGCGTACTGTCTCCATTGGCTATCCATCGCAGATGGGTTCTGCTGGATAGCTCTGCTCGTCGAGTTGATTCTCCCGAATGACGACTCTCGACAGAGCAAGTACGAGTATCGATTCTTCTTGCTCATGCGAACCAGCCGTTTGCTTCAAGTGTTTCGGTTGCGCCGGCTCACGAAGACAGCAAAAGCTCGGCAAAGCATGCTGATCGCTCTCACGGGATTCTGTATTCTGATCGGCGCCGCCGCTGCCTTTCAGACGATCGAGTACTGCGATACGAGTAAACCGCAGTACATCAACGGGGTAAACTGCCAGGATTTATCGTTCTTCGACTCGGTCTACTTTGTCTGTATCACGATCGGCACAGTTGGGTACGACCATTAGCTCGATTCTTCCACAGCGAGTTTGCTAACATGGATCGTAACGGCGCAGGTTTGGAGAATATGCACCGAAGTCGAAGATGGGGAAGGTAGCCGACATTTTCCTCATCATCTTTACTGGTGTACTCATTCCAACGCAAATCAGCGGATTGACAGAAATTCTCAATCGAGAGGTAAGTCGTGCTCGAATCCGGATACATACTCCCAGGAGGACTCACGGTCTGACATTGTGCTTGTAGACAGCTTTTGACAAGAAGTACACACCTGACAAACGTGTGCAACACGTGCTGCTATGCGGAGATATCGAGAACGCATCGCTCAACTTTTTCCTGCACAGCTGGTTGCACGGGGATGGTGAGCGCGGCAACCGTCGAAAAGTGATCATCTTGTCTCCGACGCTGCCGACGAGCTCGGTGCGCCGTGTGCTCATCCACCGGGACTATGAGCAGCGAGTTTTGTATCTGCAGGGCTCAGCAATGGATGCGAACGACTTGCAGCGCGCGGGAGCGCAAACGGCGGCTTATTGCTTTGTTATGGTGAAGAAGCACTCCGCATCACAAGACGAAGATGACACTGCGACAAACCTCGTCACCTGCTCCATCCGGAAGAACAACCGCCACGGTGAGATCTTCATCGTGTTGAGTTATAACTGGTCTGTCACTAACCACGCAAGGTACTTGCTGTCAGCACCTCTGTACGTGCAAGTCTCGAAACCTGATAACGTTCGCCACGTCAACATCTCTGGCGCATCTGCTGTGGTCTGCATCGAGCAGCTGAAACTATCACTTTTGGCCAAGAGCCTATGGATCCGAGGTCTCAATGCGTTCCTTGGTAATCTAGTCCAGCGGTTCGACGTCGTAGATGCGAAGGGGTACGTTGGTGTCTTTATCATAGCTGCACGCGAAACGCTTGGACTGGAAAATCACTGGCTTTGATGATAGGGGTTTCTGGCTGAAAGACTACGTCGGAGGATGCGGTCAACGGATATTCGAGGCATCCGTGCCTTCTTTCTTGTTCACGATGCCCACGTTTCGTTCTCTCGCGATGCTTATCTACCGCGAATTCAATGTGTCACTGATCGGCGTTCGTACATTGCAAGAGGCGGTGATTGTTTATCCTGTCGACAAGGACGTCAACGACGTCGGCTTTCACAGCGTGTTCTTCTTGTCGAGCAGTCGAGAAACTGTTTCCAAGATCGAGAAGCTGACCAGCGCTGTATTCTTGCGCCATCAAGACATCTCGCCGAGTGTGGACTTGAGTTCCGGGAAGAGCAATCGCACTATCACGGGAGTGATGTCTGCTATCTCGGCGAATCCTTTTCAACGACTCTCCTCTTTGGTGATGACGGACCGGCATCCTGACTCCCTAATGAATACGGCCAGAGGGGGAGCTGACAAGAACAGTGCTCGAGGGGGTAACGACAAAATCACCCCTCTTCACCACGGTGACGATGGGAACAGTTCAGACAGTGCACCTCGATCGCCGAAGAAAGGGAAAATATCCTCTTCAAAAGCACGAGCAACACGTCACCCGTCCAGTGCTCGATCTGAGGACGAGGATGGGAACTACGAGAGGCGATCAGATTCTGAGCGCGAACTTTCCGACACACCATACGTACCCCCAACGCAACCAGTAGTTGCACTAACGCCGGCTCAACTGCTGAAGAAAGCGACGAGCCCTCTCTCCCCGCGCGATCCGGTGGCCAAACCTCTAACCACTCCTCGACCGCTAAATACTCCTCGATCTCCGCGAGCAACATCCCCTAGAAAAAGCGAAGCACAAAATGGCTCGAAAACCGCAAGAAGTCAGCCTGTGTCGCCACGGTCGTCATTGGGCCCTACTTTTGCTAATACGCGGCAAACGGAAGAGAATGAGGCTGGGCTGCCGTGCACAACGAATCATACAGAAGGACCTCAGCTCTCAGAGATCCAAGCCGCATGCATTCCTGTTCCTGTAGAGAACGAGCCACTTCAGACAGTGGAGTCGGCTGAAGATCGGAATGACCGCACGGAAGCCCTGAACTCTTTCTCACCACTAAGACGAGACGGTCTACCAGTACTGCGGCGATCATCGAGTAAGCGCGATCAACAGAGGATAAGCCGTTCTTCGAAGTACCGATCGTTTCGGCGACGTGCTCCTCCTTCGACACTCGCTGGACACTTCGTCGTGTGTGGATTACCGAGCAACTATTCGTCTCTCATTCGAAACCTCACCGACCTCGACGAGGCACCGACTCCTGTTGTCTTCGTCACTCCTGGTGAGCTCAGCGAAAAAGACTTCAGCACGTACATTGAATTTCGGGAAGTATACTTCGTGCGCGGCTCGCCGGTGAGCATGGAGACGTTCGAAGAAGCACGCATGGTACATGCAAAAAGCATTCTGATTACGTCCTACTGCGGACAAGCTGCTGGTGATGACCGTCAGAACGATACTCAGCAATTTGACGAGAACATGGCAGATGTGGATGCCATCACAACTCACCGCTTTATCAGCGAAGCCTGCCAGAACTATTCGCAGAAACCGACCACCCTGCATGGACTGGTAACAAAGCTCCATCGCCAGTCAGCGTGGCAGACAGCAAGTTCACCGTACATCGTTGTCGAAATGATGCGACCGAGCAACGTGAAGTTTTTGGTTGATCGAAGTGGCAGTTTGTATGACGAAAGATCCGAAGTGAACGAGGTCCGTGCAAGAGACCTTCTGCGCGACGCGCACGCACTGGACGACGCATTCTTCTCCCCACTGTACGCCGGCGGCAACATTTACTTCTCCAACTTCATGGACGCCTTACTGGGCTCGACATCCCAGAACTCGTTCCTTATCGATATGATCACCCAACTTGTGATAAGTGGAAACACTGGCTTGTATCAAGTAGATCGAGAAGCTAGATCTCGAAACCGGCTGTCGCAGATCCCAGCACCAGTTCGGTACCACAACAGGCCATTTGCCTTGCTTTTTGAGGGTCTACTGGTCAACGAGGTGAGATTCGTGGTAGCTTGAAGTTCTCTCTCCGTTGCAGTATGCTTACCTCATGTTTCTGCGACTCCAGAATACGATTGCCCTCGGTATATACCGCGCCGGTCATGGTTTCATCGCGCCTGCATATGTCCTCACAAACCCGGCACCAAACGAGCTCATACACGCACAAGATCTCATCTTCGTGATCAAGTAGCAGCAAAATTGACGATGGCCTCAGAGCTTCAATGAGCAGAATTCTTGCTTTCCTACTGCAAGAACTCCATTTCCAGCGGGATTCCAGCGTAACCCGAAGACCTTGAAGTCGCCTACCAAACGAAGAGGATCGTCAATAACGAGAACCTTAACCCAAAGGAGCAAAGCCGTGACCGCACCTGCCGGAACGTCGACCCAAGAAATACCGTCAGTCGACCAGAGGTACACTCGGTTATCTCCCGCGCAGATCGCCATTCTCGATGACGTCGGGTCCCAGCGAAAAGCTTTGACGGAGTGGATGAACGAGATCGCAGTGTGAAGCTTCATCGTCTCCGTCTCCCAAATCCAGATGTTGTGTGGCATTTGGTCACTTCTGGTCGCCACAAATGCTGAATCGAAACTCCACAACGCCCGGCTGATACCAATTTTCGGGTCTTCTTTACTGAATGCCACAAAAAAACCCATTGGAACGTCCGATTATGATCGCACTTGAGAAACAAATATGGGACGTACAGTGGAGAGGACGAAACTGTGATCACTGAAAATGGCGGTTCGCGAACCACGAAGCAAATATCCCGGCTGCGCTTTCCACCAGCGGCGAGCGATGCCGCGGATGCAGCTGAAGCTGAGTTAGACTGGACAGCGGATCGTCGTTCAGATACGGTGATCCGTTTGCCTTGAGGTCTATCTGTGATAGGTTCGTCGGCATAATGTTCTTCGTACTCAACCTAAATGACGCATCTTTGCTGGTTAGTACCTCTATATAGATCGAGGGCATCCGAGATTTGTACGCACAGCATCCTTGTTCACGCGTGTCACGTTCACAGCAAGTGTCTCGTGATCGAACTCGGCGATTGACTTCCAGTTCAGGTGACTGATAATGCGAAGATGGTCGTCGTAGCTCCCAAGTGCCAGGAATTGTCCAGAGGTTGACCAGCTCATGGTTTTTAGACCGAGTGCATTTTCGTACGCCTAAGTTCAGTAGGTGAATTTTGCCAGTACTTTAGCTCCCATAGCATGCCTTTTTTGGTATAGCTCCTCACCTGATATTTTCCGAGAAGCGTACCATTGCTGGCATATAAGAGGACCCGATACTCCAGGTATGAGTCGCGCACAGCAATAGTACTGCACAGTTTGGCGTGATCAGACCCTCGTTAGCGACTTTCGACATCACGATTCTTGTTTGTTCCTGCACGAACCTGTTGTCCGGCGACCACAAAATTTCGACACAGTCGTAGCTCTCCACCGGAAAATGAGTCACGAGCTCCCACGAATCGCAAGCGTAGATGCCGATAAAGTCCTGGAAAAGCGCAAGGAGAGTACCGTCAAAGTCAGCCTGCATAGTTGGGGACGGCTGTAGACTCGTTACACTCACCTTGCATTCGTGCCGCTCCGCCACTGCGAGAAGACGGTCGTCCGGACTGAACGCTAACCCCTCGGCGCCGAGTTTCGGGTGTCGAATCATGGACTTGGAGGCGTCCACCAGCGACCACACGCTCGCGTGGAGCTGAAAGTCCGAGACGGTGATGATGTGGCGCGCGTCCGGCACCCAAAACGCGTGGGTCATGCCCGCGACGCCTTCGCTGATCTTACACGACCACGTCGCATCGTTGACCGACCACACCTGTGCCAACGCCCGCGTTAGCCGTACCATAACCCGCGAAACAAACGCCACCACGAACTGCATCACGTGCCTGCACGACGGCGCGTTTGTACATGGCCGTCAGCACCAGCTGCGAGTCCTCGGACCACGCCAACGACTGCCACGACAACATCAAATCCATATAAGGCACCCACGCTCCCGTGCTGCTGTACACTGGTAATAAGCCGACGGCACCAACCTGGATCACGTCCACGGCGGCGTACTGCTGCAGGATCTGGAAGCCCGCGCGCTCGCGGATGGTCAGCCGGTTCGCGGTGCCCACCGCAAGGAACGCGCCGCACGGCGACCACTGCACGAGCCCGCTGCTGAGCTTCATCAGCGACGAGATCTCCATCTCGGTCTCCTGCTCCTGCCCGGCGCCGCCGCTCGCTATCTCCGCGTCCTCCTCCATGTTGCCGTTTGGCGCGATTTCCCCGCGTTTTGAAAACGGAGAGGTAGGTTGTTGTTGACAGGTGCTGTCCAAAATGTCAAAAACAAAACGAGCGTTTTCGACGGGGTTACGCCTGGGGGTACCGGCGTTTTTGTGGTGACGCGCTGTGAGGACAACGACTTGGCGCCACGGCTGGGCGTGCTGCGCGGGCTCGCGGCGCACGCCAAGCTCGCGTTCGAGAGCGAACGCGTCAAGGAACAGTGCCAAACCACACGAACGGCTTCAATGCAATAGATTTTTTTAAATGTGTTTCGACATCGATCACGCGTAGTATTAGAGCTGATGCGAATGGAACGAAACTCAGGCAGAACCAGATCCAAACCAGGAATGACACCAGCGACAGCACCATCACGAGATTGTAGAAGCTGAGAAACCTTGCCCACGGCATTTGAAACGCAGACGCGTTGTCACCACGCCTTAGAGCTTCGAGAGACGCGTCATCGCGGCCGCGGGAATCCACTGCTCGATGCCTCACGGCTTGGTCGAGCCCTGTTGTTGCTGCTGTTGCTGGCGCTGCTGCTTGTGGGGCGCGTCGGTCGCCGACTCGCCCGAAAACATGCCCATCGTCGCTTCCTTCGCGGCTGTGCCCAGCTCCACCACACGGTCCTTCATCGACTCCATCACGCCTTTGCTGCTGCGGCCATCAGCACCAGCCATTTCGGAGCCCTTCTCCATAGCCTGCGAGCCAGCCTGCTTCGCGTTCTCCGCAGCCTGCTCGCCCATGTCCTTGGCGCTCTCCTTCCATTCGCGGCCCTTCTCCATAGCCTGCGAACCAGCCTGCTTCGCGTTCTCCGCAGCCTGCTCGCCCATGTCCTTGGCGCTCTCCTTCCATTCGCGGCCCTTCTCCATAGCCTGCGAGCCAGCCTGCTTCGCGTTCTCCGCAGCCTGCTCGCCCATGTCCTTGGCGCTCTCCTTCCATTCGCGGCCCTTCTCCGCGGCCTGCGAGCCAGCCTGCTTCGCGTTCTCCGCAGCCTGCTCGCCCATGTCCTTGGCGCTCTCCTTCCATTCGCGGCCCTTCTCCGCGGCCTGCGAAGTAGCCTGCTTCGCGTCCTCCTTCATTATCTGGCCCTTCTCCATCGCATTTTCAGCCATGCTTTGCGCGCCTTCCTTCGCTTGCTGCATGCGTTCCGAGGCCATGTCGCCTGCCTCTCCGGCCATGCTCTTGGTCTTGTCCACCATCGATGGGTTGCTGCCGCCCATACCGGTCATGTCCATGGCCTTGTCCTTCGCCGACGAGGCCGCGTCCATCACTTGGTCCTTCGCCGACGAAGCCATGTCCATCACTTGGTCCTTCGCCGACGAGGCCATGTCCATCGCTTTGTACTTCGCCGACTCGGCCTTGTCCAGTGCTTGGTATTTCACCGACGAGGCCTTGTCCATCGCTTGGTACTTCGCCGACGAGGCCATGTCCATCGCTTTGTACTTCGCTGACGAGGCCATGTCCTTCGCCTGGTACTTCGCCGACGAAGCCATGTCCTTGGCTTGGTACTTCGCTGACGAAGCCATGTCCCTCGCTTGGTACTTCGCCGACGAAGCCATGTCCATCGCTTTATCCTTGGCCGACGAAGCCATGTCCATCGCTTTGTCCTTGGCCGACGTCGCCATGTCCATCGCTTGGTCTGTGGCAGACGCCGCCATACCCATGGCCTGGTCCTTGGCCCGCATGGCCGTGTCTTGCACCGCTTCCGACACTTGTTGGGCAGCACCTACCACACGGTCTTTGGCCGTCTGCGCGATCGGCGACTTGTTCGCGGCACTCTTGGCCTGGTGGAGTGTTTCGGTGACGTACTCGATCGACTCCTCCATCTTCTCGGCGCCCTTGTCCTTAAGATTGGTCATGAGCCCGCCAGTCATCTTCGAGTCGATCTTGCTGGCCGTCTCGGTCACGCCCATGCGCTTATCAAGGTTCTTGGCCGTCTCGCTGACGCCGCTGGCCACGCTGCTAACCTTGGGCGTGATGCCGAGCTTCTGGTCCACAGTCTCAGCGGCCTTGACGGCCTCGCCCGTTGCGACCTTGGCCGTGTGCGCCACACCGCTGGTTGCGCGCTGCGCGCTGGTCGCCACACTACCGGCCGCCTCCTTGGCACTGTGGGCGGCATCGCCGGCTGCCTCCTTGACGCTGTGGGCGGCGTCACCGGCCGCCTCCTTGGCGCTGTAGGCGGCGCTGCCGGCTGCGTTCTGGATCATCTCCATCAAGTGTCTGGTCTGCTCATTGGCCGTCTCGATCGCATCGGTCGTGCTCTGGCGCGCAGAGTTCACGATGCTCTCGATACCCGAGGCCACGCTCGAGCCGGTCGAATCAGCAAACTTGTGGTCATACTCTCGAGCCTTGTGCTGGAGGCCATTGAGCGAGTCCTTGACCTTGCCGAGCGCGTGCTGGGCCGTCTGGATCGTCTCGTTCGAGGCCGACTTGGACTGCTTCTCGAGCTGCGAGCCGATGTGCTTGAGCTCGTCGACCGACGAGTTGGCCGTGTCGATGCCCGACTGCAGGTACGAGCTTGCCGTCTCCGAGAGCTTGTACTTCGAGTCGTACTCCTCGACCTTCTTCTTGAGCTTGTCGAGGTAGAGATTGGTCTCCTTGGTGCCCTTGTCGATCTGCTGCTTGAGGTGGTCCACTTGCTGGTGCACGTCCGGGCGCGAATGGGTTCCTGAAGACTGTTGGTGGCTTGAGTACGCGCGCATCTGTGCCGTGGGACGCGAAGTCACAAGACTTGGTCGGGTCGGCAACGGTACGATCGAGAGTCTCTGCGGTCCGCTATGGCGGAGACCCCGTCCCGTAAGCTGCGGGCCACGCGAGGCATTATCTGTGGGAAAAGCCCCGCCCTGCATGAATCGCGCTGTGGGGGGTGCCGAGGCCCTGAGGTGCGACCGGGCGGAAGTCGCCAAAGACTGGCCCATATAAGACCTGCGTAGGCACAACCCAAGGCTAGCACTTGTGTGCGGCATGGTGAGGAAGCGGAGTAGAGTTTGTTTTTCTGTGTTGAGACCGACGCGAGTGCGAACGGTAGAACGAGCCCTTGTTGTTGGTGTGTTGATGACGCGAATTGCGAAGTGAGCCCTTCGAGCTCGCGGGTGAGATTTGTCCGCCCGAAGAAACCATCGCGTTGCCTTGGTGGGAGTTCGCGATTCCATTGCATTCTCGGCACAGACAGACACAGAGAGGGCTCTGTATTCGGAGATAGATACACTTCTCCTTAGAGAGGGATTGACTGAGTTTTTGCATACCGGTACCGGTACGCAAAATCAATAGAATAGGTTTGCTTTGAACCATGCATCGAGCTCGTATAGTTCGATGACTTGAAGAGAAGGAAAACAGACACGTGGAGGCAAGCTGCTGATTTTGGCGCGTCCAGACCCCAGAAAGCTTCTGCGGACCCAAAAGTAAATACACTGCATACACTGAAGCTTACTCTGTTCTGAACACGGGCAAAACTTGTCTGTTTTCCTCAAACGTTCGAGCACAGGAAACCAGAGACTGCCTCCCAGCTAAAAGCTGCAGGTCGGTTATATGGAACCTTTCGCGAGAAAACAGAGCAAGCCAAGCGACTACGTTACGCAGTAATCTCCTACGTCGAAGATTTGACGTTGCATCCCCCGCAGTCGAACACGGGTTGCTCCATGTCACAGGATCAAATCACTTTGAATTTCTATGTGCTCTAATAGAGAGAATACAGAGACCACCTCCAATGGAGAGGTGTAGCCATCTCCGAATACAGAGCCCTCTCTGTGTCTGTCTGTGCCAAGGATCGAAAAGAACAAACC
>JAMFLL010001879.1:0-12702 GCA_027475725.1 Pythium rhizo-oryzae | reverse complement strand
CCCACCCACCTCCACCCCCCCTGCCTTCAACTTGCGCTTTCTGGCCAAAGAGGGAACTGGCCCCCCCCCCCCCCCCCCGCCCCCCCCCCCCCCCCCCCCCCTCCCCCCAGCGGATGGCGTTCATGGCGTCCGCTTCCGTGGAAGAGGAGCGCGCGACGATCGCTCTCCGCCGCGTTCTTGTTCTCCCCTCCCCTCGCCCTGTTCTCCCTCCAATTCGACGGAAACCCCCTGGACGGTGTGGTCGCGCGGGAACGTTCGAGGAACGAGCAGGTTTTTGGTGGTGTGGACGCGGAACAGGAAACGCCGCGGCATGCCACGGCACGTGCGGCACGGCACGGCGCCATGGCAGCAGAGCAGCAGCGTGGCCGGTGGCAGCACGATGACGACGACGCCACGCACCACGGCGACGCCCACGAGCGGCGATGGCCGCGATGGCGCCAGCTACGCGGCCGTGGGGACGCCCAAGGACGCCGACGGGTTGTTGGCGCGCGACGGCGCCGACGCGCATGCCATCAGCACGACGGCGCTGGTCACGACCGCGTCCACGACGACGCGAGTGGACGACGCTGGCCACGCCAGTGGCAGTGCCGCCGGTGCCACGGGCGCGGACGCTGCCAGCGCGGATGCCGTGACGCTGCGCGATCTGTACCGGTACGCGTCGGCGTGCGACCGCGTGCTGCTGGGCGTCGGGCTCGTCATGGTCGCACTCAACGGCGCGCTGTTCCCGTTCATGGCGATTCTGTTCGGCGAGGCCGTGGGCGCGTTCCAGCCCGTGGACATGCCCCGCATCGAGCGCGTGGCCGCGGCGTTCGCGGCGGTCGCGGTCGCGCTGTTCGTGACCGACTACGTCGCGCACGTGTGCCTCGAGACGACCGCGCAGAAGCAGATGCACGCGCTGCGCATCCACGTGTTCCGCCACGTGCTCTACAAGGAGGTCGCGTGGTTCGAGCGCGGCGCGCCGGACGCCACGTCCATCGCCGAGCTGAATGCCACGACCGCGCGGATCAAAGACGGCATGGGCGTCAAGCTGGGCGAGGTGCTGCGCTGCGCCACGCAGTTTGCCACGGGCTACGCCATCGGCTTCTCCAGGCACTGGCAGGTGAGCATCGTCATGGCCGCGGTCACGCCGTTCATGGCCATCAGTTTGTCGTGGATCATCAAGACGCTGCGCACGCGCGCGGCGCTCTCGCAGCAAGTGTACGCGCAGGCCGGCGCGGTCGCCGACGAGACGCTGCGCGCGATCCGCACGGTCAAGGCGTTCAACGGCGAGGCGCGCGCGGTCGACAAGTACGTCGCCAAGGCGAAACGCGCCGAAGCCGAGAACATCAAGCTCGTGCGCGTGCTTTCGGTCGTGCTGGGCATCTTTTTCGGTATGATCTGGGTCACGTACGGCGTCGGGCTCTGGTTCGGCGCGAGCGTGGTCTCCAACGGCGGAGAGGCCGACCCGCGGACGATCTTCAGCGCGTTCTACGGGATCCTCATTGGCACGATCTCACTGGCCCAGATCTCGCCCAACCTCGCCGCTGTCGTGTCGGCGAAAGTGATTGCCACTCCATTGTTCAAGATCTTGAACGAACCATCTCGCATTAACGCGGAGGCCGAGTCCTCCGGTATCGTACTGCCGACATGTAGAGGCCAGATCGAGATCGTCAACGTCGAGTTTGCGTACCCCACGCGACCCGACACGCCCGTGTTGCGCGACTACAACTTGACTATCCGAGCGGGTGAGACCGTGGCGTTCGTGGGGCCGAGTGGTGGGGGAAAGAGCACGCTCATGGGGCTACTCCTGCGCTATTATGACCCGGACGCGGGCCACATTTATCTCGACGGTCACTTACTCCAAGACCTTCAGCTCCACTGGCTGCGCCGCCAGATTGGTATCGTCTCTCAGGAGCCCGTCCTGTTCGCAGGGACAGTGTTCGACAACATTGCCTCTGCACTCCCCGAATTCGGAGAGGAAGGCGATCTAGTCGGCCGCCCGGAGCGACTCGAGCGTCGGAAGGAACGCATCGAAACGGCGGCCATATTGGCTAACGCACACGAGTTTATCATGGCGCTACCGAATGGCTACGACACGTCTGTGGGGGAAAAGGGGGTCGCCCTATCGGGTGGCCAGAAGCAACGCATCGCGATCGCTCGCGCGCTCGTGCGAGATCCACGCATATTAATCTTGGACGAGGCGACCAGTGCGCTCGACACAGAAAGCGAAGCGCAGATTCAGAACGCGCTTGACTCGATCATCACACAGACGAGCTGCACGACGCTGATCGTTGCGCATCGACTGAGCACTATCAAGCGAGCGGAGCGCATTTGTGTCGTCGTGGACGGACAGATTGTAGAGACCGGTACCCACGAACAGCTGCTCCAGAACGAAGATGGCAAGTTTCAAGAGCTCGTGATGAAGTCGCGTTTCCCAATGACCATGATCCAGCGGAACGCGAGTTTGATGTGGTGTGACAGCCTCACGGACGTTTTATCGAGCGAGCGCGACTCCTCTGTGCCCATCCTTGCCGCGCGGTCGCTTTTCGATACAGACAGTATCATGGACTCAAAGCGGAGCGAGTTTTTCACCACCAAGGTTCCGTACGAAGACGACGACTCAAGTGCAGCTCCAGGGAAAGCCAACTCTGACGCGCTCTCCGTGGAGGACCATGAATCGCAACCCGAGTCTTCTGAGCTGAGCACATTGGCCGTTGTACGTCGACTACTGCACCTAAACAGCAAGGAGAATCACTTGTTCGCGATCGGTATGCTGGCCGCTGCACTTAATGGAGTATCATTCCCTGTCTCAGCCATACTCCTCAGCGCAATTGTGTCGACTATGGTGAACAAGTATGCAGCGTTCCGCGTCTCCCAGAATCGGGCTCATTTGGATATACTCTATGACGACGTCTGGCGGCTCTCGCTCGCGTATCTCGTCGGGGCTGTGATTCTCGTGTTCATCACATTCGTGCAGTCGTACGCGTTGCGTTACAAGGCAGAGATATTGGTGACCCGACTGCGTGATCTCTACTTTCGAGCGATGTGTGATCGTGACGTGGCGTTTTTCGACGAGCCGAAGAACGGAAGCGGTGCACTGGCCAGCGACCTCGCGACCAAGCCCACGCAGGCTGTGATCCTTGCTGGTGACACGCCCGGGAGGATCGTCCAGGCGGTCACCACTTTCATTGGTGCGCTGCTCGTCTCCTTTCTCATGGGTAGTTGGATGCTAAGCTTGGTCATGTGTGTTCTCTTCCCGCTCTTGATTCTCTCGGATTTTGTGCGCACAAATACGCTCAAAGGAGGCGGCTCCAAGACAAACAGTAATGGCAAAGAGCACTCAGCTAGAGCCAACATCTTGGCAGCCG
Source organism: Pythium rhizo-oryzae (assembly GCA_027475725.1). Lineage (NCBI taxonomy): Eukaryota > Oomycota > Peronosporomycetes > Pythiales > Pythiaceae > Pythium > Pythium rhizo-oryzae. The sequence goes on along the minus strand of JAMFLL010001879.1, from coordinate 9,355 downwards.
AGGCCGTGACGCACATTCGCACGGTTGCGTCTTTCGGGATGGAAAAGCGGCTCATTGACGAATATCGGCAGCTGTCGCTTCTCCCGATGCAAGCGAATGCCCGTGTGGCCCACTCAAATGGCATGGCGCTCGGCTTTAGTTCATTCATCACGCTTGCGGTGTACGCCGTTGTCTTCTGGTTTGGCGCAAAGCTCGTGCAAGATGGCCAGATCACGTTCACCGAGTTGATTCGTTCGCTCATGGCGATCATGATCTCCGCGACGGGCATCGGCCAGGCCACCTCTCATCTTACTGAGCTCGACGAAGCGAAAGCAGCCGCAAGAACTATCTTCCAGATGCTGGATGGCTCTCAAACTCAAACGTACAAGGTCGCGCCCGAGCCAAGCAAGGATCGACCAGCGGCCCTCGGGGCGATCGAGTTCCAGAACGTGATGTTCGCGTACCCGACGCGTCCAGACACCGCGGTGATGCGAGCGTTTAACCTTCGCATCGAGCCAGGGCAGCTTGTTGCGCTATGCGGTCCCAGTGGCGGCGGCAAGAGCACGGCGATCGCTCTTCTCGAACGGTTCTACGAGCCGCTCCGGGGCTCGATCACGCTCGACGGCGCACGACTGGACTCGCTTGATCGTCGGTGGCTTCGCTCGCAGTTGGGGCTGATCGCGCAAGAGCCCGTGCTGTTCGCAGGGTCCATCCACGACAACATCGCGTACGGAGCCAAAGACCCCATCTCCGTGACGCGCGCCCAGGTCCAGCAGGCTGCTGAGGTCGCGCAAGCCCATGCGTTCATCTCGGCGTTTCCGGACGGATATGACACAGACGTCGGCGTGAATGGAGAGCAGCTCTCGGGTGGTCAAAAGCAGCGAATCGCGATCGCGCGTGCGGTGCTGAAAGATCCGTCGATCCTGCTGCTCGACGAGGCCACGAGTGCGCTGGACGCCGACAGTGAGCAGCTCGTCCAGGACGCGCTCGAGCGCGTAATCAAGCTCAAGAAACGTACGACAATCGTGATTGCTCACCGCATGCGCACGATTCGCCACGCCGACAAGATCTGTGTCGTCGCGAGTGGCGAAGTCGTTGAGCAGGGCACGCACAGCGAACTCCTTCGAGTGGCAGGCGGACTCTACGCCAAGCTGGTTGAAAACGCACACGATGACCGCTTCGACACGGCCGACTAGAGATGCGAATGCGGGCAAAACATGTACCTTAGGATCTTTTCACACGTTATCAGTCACCTTACATGTGTGCGTCCAGACTATCACGATCAAAAATATTGTTTTGGTCCTTTTGTGGGTAGGCAGAGTCCTCGGCTCTTCCACTCGCTCCTTGTCAGGCAACACCCGGTCTAGACGACGTCGCCGTCCGTGCCCGCGTCGGCGTCCTCTGTGTCTTCGGGATCTGTTTTGGCGACGGGAGATCGCTTCTTCAGGTCCGCGAGCTTGACCTCGTCCACCTCGACCTGCATGGTCGCCGAGCGGCCCTTGGACGTGGCGTCATCTTCGTCGTAGGCCTCGTCGACGAGCTCCTGGCGCACGGGCACTTGCAGCGAGAGGAAGAGGAACGCGAGCACCTGGAGCGCGCCCGCGATCATGGCAAGTGCGACGAGGTCGTAGTACCGGTTGGCGTAGTCCATGCCCAGCGTCTTGAGAAACACGTCGCCGTACACGGGCACGCTCGGGTACCCAGGCGCGTCAAACTTCATGAGCAGGCCCTTGAGCTCGTTCGTCATGAGGATCTCGAACGCGTAGCTGAAGATGGAAAAGTGCTTGAGCCAGCCGACGCTCTTGGGCATGGTCTGCGAGTTGAGCAGAAAGCCGCCAAACAGCAGCATGATGAGGAACACGACCGTGGCGCTCAGGTTGGCCGTGCCCACGTTGCGCGAGAGCACGCCCACGAGGATGCTGATCGAGCCGGCGGCCACGTTGAAGAGCACGAGCGTGGTCTGGAACATCGCAAAGTGCGCCAGCGTAGCCTGGAGCCCCATGATCCAGTAGAAGATACTGTAACAAACTCAAAGAACATTAGTGAAAGGAGCAGACCCAGATGATACAACAACACGTACGAGGCGAAGATCGCGGCCGGCAGCACGCGCAGCAGCAGCGTGTCCAGCACGGCCTTGGCGATAAAGTAGCTGAACGCGCCGTAGTACATCGCGCCTGGCAACAGGAGACACAAAAGCCGATCCAACGTCAGGCCTCATCCACTGGCGACAGCTTCAGAAAGTACACAAAACGCACCGGTTTCGCGCAGGAAGATGCCGCGCTCGGCGATAAAGAGGTCCATTGAGCTCATGCTCGCAAAGCCAAAAAACGTGAGGATAAAGTAGAACGCGCCGCTGCGGTTCTGGAAGCCGGCGAGGTCGTTAGTCACGTGGTTGAAGATGAGCCCGCCGAAGAGCGCGAGCGTCACGCTCAGCGCTAGGTGGAGAAAGAGCAGCGAGCGGTGGCGGAAAATGTTCCGCGCGGTGCGCTGGAAGATCACGCGCAGCTCGATCCAGTGCGAGCGCGAGGGCGGTGTTGTGCTGTGCGGCGAATTGGCACCAAGACTGCTGGGTAGCTGGATGCGCTCCGGGCTGCCGAGCCCCGGCGGGCTCGAGGGTGATCGCAGCGACGCCGGCGTGCCGGGCGTGCCGGGCATGTTGAGCATCTCGTGGACGCGCGGCGTGTCGAGCGCGTCGCCCTCGGCGTCCATGAACGGGGACGACTCGGAGGAGATGCTGCTGCGCGACGAGTAGTACGACTGGAGCTGCGGCTGCTCCTCGGCGGGCGTGCCGGGCGTGAGCGGCACCTTCTTCATGGGTGTCTTGTCGCCGTGCTTGGCCTTGAACGCCGCGCGTACCATCGGAATGTTCTTGACGTCGGACGCCACGTCCAGGATAAAGTCGGCGACGTTCTCGTTCTCCGGGCACTTGAAGCCGATGGCCTCAAAGTGGCGCTTGGCGCGCTGCGGCGAGCCGTGGTAGAGCATCTTGCCCTTGGCCAGCAGCATGACCTGGTCCAGCAGCATGAACGCCTTGGCGCTCGGCTGGTGGATGCTCATGACCACGATGCGCCCGTGGCTCGCGAGCTCCTTCACGAGCTGCACCACGGCGTTCGCCGACGAGCTGTCGAGTCCCGAGGTTGGCTCGTCCAGGAACAGAATCTGCGGCGACGTCACGAGTTCCATGCCGATGCTCACGCGGCGGCGCTCGCCGCCCGAGATGCCGCGCAAGGCGGTGTCGCCGGCGCCGCCGCTGCTGCCGATGCGCGCGTGCTCGACGTGCGCCAGGTTGAGCTCCATGAGGATCCGCGAGACCATCTCGCGCTTGACGGCCGCGGGCACGCGCGCGGGCAGGCGCAGCTCGGCCGAGTACTGGAGGCTCTCGCGCACCGTGAGCGTCGCGAACAGCGCGTCGTCCTGCTGCACGTACGCGGCGACGCGGCGGTAGTTGCGGCCGATGGGCTTGCCGTCCACGCGCACCTCGCCCGTGAGCTGGCACTTGCCGTTCTCCACGGCCGCGAGCGCGTTCAGCAGGCTCGTCTTGCCCGAGCCGCTCGGGCCCAGCAGCCCGAGCACCTGGCCGCGCTGCGCGTAGCCCGAGAGGTCCGACAGGATCTGCTTGGTCTCGAGCGTGCGCGCGTCCACGACGCGGCCGTTCACGCGCGCAAACTCGAGCACGCGCCCCGAGGTGGCCGCGAGCGCCGCGATCTCGCGGTCGATCTGCGCCACCGAGAGCTTCTTGCCGCGGCGCGCCGACACGCAGCACGAGCCGCAGCACACGCCGAGCGCGATCAGCAGCGCCAGCGCGCCGCTGGCCACGAGCGCGAGCAGCAGCCCGCTCACGCCGCCGTGGCCGCTGTCGCCGCCGCCGCCGCCGCTGCCACTGCCGCTGCCGCCACCCGAGGGCACGTGCTCGCAGGCCGAGGCCGTGCAGGTGGCGCTGAGCGGCAGCGGCGCGCCTTCAATGTCGATCGAGAGCGCCGAGCCGTTCGAGACCTTGATGACCGCGGGCTTGCCGCTGAGCGACTGCTCCACGATGGCCTTGGTGATGGCCGAGCACGCCTTGCCGCACTTGCACTCGATGAGCGCGCAGCGGCCGCCGCCGCCGCCGCCCGTCGGAAAGTCGCAGCCCGAGAGCACGCAGTCGATCACGTGGTCGCTGTCCACGGTCTCGTGGCGCTTGAACACGGCGACCGAGCAGTTGCGCGTCGCGCGGTCGCAGCCCACGGCGAGCGCGCCGTCCGAGAAGAGCTGCTGCAGCGATGCGTCCAGCGCGCAGTCGTACGTCTTGACGGCGCTGGCGTTGCGGTAGTCGAGCCCCGTGGCGCACGTCATGGCCGGCGACGCGAACGCGCGCTGGCAGTCCGTGGCGCGCGCGCACATGCGGCAGCCGAGCCCGGAGAAGCCGCGCTGGCACTCGCAGCGCGCGGTCGTGGCGTTCCACGTCTCGTAGTGCGGGTCGCACGTCGTGTTGGTGGCACTCGTGGCCGTCGAGAGCGACGTGGCCGCCACGGGCGCGGTGGCCGTGGCACTCGTGGGCGATGGCGCCGTCTTGGGCGTGGGTGCTGGTGCCGTGGCAGTGCCAGTGGCCTTGGCAGTTGTTTTGGCAGGTGCCTTGGGCGTGTGCGCTGGCGCGGGGGGCTTGGGCGTCGTCGCTGCCACGGGGGCGCTGGCGACCGTGGGCGTCGGCGCCGCGGTCCATGGCACCCACGCGGACGCGGCCGGCGCGGGCGTGGCTTCGGCTGCCATGGCAGCTGGCACGAGTGCCGTGGCGACACACACGACCAGCAGCAGGGTGGTGGCGCGGCGGTGGCACTGCCATGGCACTCGCGGCCGCAGGGGGAGGTCGCCCATGTTCCCAGTGTGCGGAAGCTCAAGTGATGGGCGGAAGGGGCCACAAAAGGAGATGATGCCATCAAGTCAACCATGCCTCTGGAAGTGGCCGCTGGACTAGTTTTCTCAGACTCAGACGGAGGGACCTCCGCGGATCAGATTTGTATGGCGAATTTATTACGGTAAGTTACCGCAACACTTCAATCCTGTGTTATGTGATATATCCGCAAATCAGGAAGAGGAACATCGTACAAGGAGGGGAATGAGTCCACTTCCCCCACAGGCCGGAAGAACCCAACCAAACGCACACGCAGACGCGCAGAGTCGGCGACGAGGGAGAAGCATGAACTTGATCCAGGGCAAGAGCAACCAGTTCCTGCGCGAGGCGATCCTCGAGGGGTCTATCGAGAAGGCGCGCCGGTATCTCACGCTCAAGATCGGCAAGGCCGATGTCGGCGCGCTGACCGAGGTAGGTGCTATCCACAGAACACTCTGCTGGAACGGGAACCATTTCGCTGATAGATCGTTCTCCGTTCCAAGAGCGGTGGCTTCACGATGCTCCACGTCGCATCCATCATGGGCAACACGCAGATTGTGATGATGCTGCTTCAGTACGGCTCTGACGTCCACGCGCTCACGGACGTACGTACGCCTCTTTTCTGAAAGCGCCGCCTCGCTGGTACACTGGTGTAACCTTGTGCTTTTGCGGATCAATAGGACGGGTACACCGCCCTGGACCTCGCGATCTGGCGTGGTCACCTCCAGATCATCGAGCTCCTGCGCTCCCAGGGCAGCATCGCGCCCATGAAAGGTATCGGTTTCTACCCTGGAACAAAAAAAAACAAAATCGCGATTCCGACAACATCCCCCTAACAAAAATGTGATTTTTGTTCTCGCTAGAACCCGAGTCGCTCAACGGCCGTGTGATCGTCCACTTGAACCGCAAGGCCACGGTCGTGGACTTTGAGCCGACCACGAGCATGCGCTCGCGCGGGCTGCGCGCGCTCTACTACGAGGACTCGGGCGAGGCCAAACTCGTGAACCTCTGGGCCGGCACGGACTACAAGATCGTGGGCCAGAACCCGTACTATGAAGATCTCAAGAAGTTCGAGTTCCAGTACGCGGACATTCCGATCACTGTCAACGACTTTGAGGAGCTGCTCCAGGGCCGCGCCGTGATTGACGAGGACGTGGATGACAGCGACAGCGACAACGAGATCGACGAGGTCGTCGAGGTCAAGGTGCCCCCAGGCCCGCTCGGCGTGCTGCTGGACAGCGGCATCCAGGAGTGCGCGGTCGTCCACGGCTTTACCAACCTGCCCACGGGCGGGCCTGGACCCATCCAGGCTGCGGGACGCGTGCTCCCGGGCATGTACATCATCGGCATCGACGACACCAACGCGTCGCTCATGTCGCTCGCGCAGGTCACGCAGCTGCTGGGCAAGCTCGCGCGCAAGGAAAAGGTTATCCGCTTTGCGGTCTTCCGCCGCAACTCGAACCACAAGCGCGCGGACGACGACGACACGGACGGCTCGAGCTCCGAGGTGTCGTACCGCTCGAGCAACACGGGTCATTCCCAGCACACGCCGCCCAAGCCGGCGCCTTCGCCGTCGCCCCCGGGTGTGAAGCCGCCGGCCGCGCCCACGACGACCACAGCATCACCGGGCATTTTTGGTAGCCGATTCGCGTCCATCGCGTCCGCGATGCTCGACAAGAAGGGCAGCACCGCCAGCCACGCGAGCAGCAGCGCTGCCAAGCCGCCGACGCCCGGTGCCGTGAGTTCGCCCGCCGCGCGCACCAGCCTCGTCGGCGAGACCGAGTGTGTGCACTGCGGCATGCCCTCCAGCTCGCACAAGTCGGCCGACTGCCCGTACCGATAGGCTGCTCATAGAAAAATCTGCTTTAACAAAACGTCCGCTCTATTGGAAGGTGGGGGCTCACTCACTCGCGGCACACGCTCGTTTTCTTTTTCCATGTTGCTACCAGTACGCTCTCCCGTGCTTTCACTGCAGAGAGGGGTAGTAAATAATAACTAATCGGGGGGCTTGCTTGCTCTTGATTGTTTTGGTCTTGGTCACTTTGCTTCTTATGGAAGGAGATCTTGGTTTACAGCACCATGTAGCTGCCGCTGCGACGCGTCGTGTCGGGCGTTGGCACCGTCCATGAGGTCGTGCCAACGGACTCGTTGTAGAAGTAAACTTTGCCGGTGGTCTTCGAGTGCACCGCCACCCAGCCAGGCACTGCCACGGCACCCTCGGGGGACGCGCTGGCCATGTCCATGAAGCTGGAGTCCGCCAAAAAGCCTGAGAAGCTGCCGTCTTCGCGAGTGAGGTGCACATCCGAGCCCAGCGACAGGTCCATAAGCTCAATCTCTTCGTCCTCACCGTAGTCGTCGTCGCTCAGCTCCATTTCCTCGGCCTGGTGCATCGAACCGACTGAAACTGTCATCCGTTCCGACGCCAGGGCCGCGTTCGCCTGCGCCTCGTCCATGATGGCCTGCGCGAATCCGGCGGCTAGCGCGGCTTCCTCCTGGGCGCGCATCTCGATGTTGGAGATCTTGGCATACTGGGCCTGAAGCTCGGCTGGGCTAACCGTGCTAGGCCGCATCTTCTTGGAGGGCGACTCGGCGGGTTGATTCAGGTTCTTCAGGCTCTCAGCGATCATCGTCATACGATCAAGATGCACCTGAAGATCGGCCAGCTGGTTGGCTTCGTTGTACTCAGTGTCGGCGTTGTTGTCGAACACGGGCTCCTCCGTGATGGTCGCCCGCCGGGACTGCGTCACGATACTTTCGACCATCGGGTTCACTCGAGGAGGGGGCAGCTCCGGCGCGTTGGGGGACCTGGACGGCTCAACCTCGGTGATCTCAATGTCCGTCTTGATGACTCTTGCGCTTGCTCCGGGTGCGGGCCGCTTGCGTACTTGCTTGACGACCATGGGCTTGACGATCGTCACTTCATCGTCCCCCGTCGTTATCGACACAACACTCTGGCGCGGCGTCGGCCCCTTCGACGACGCCATCGATTGTCGGAACGAATTCTGGGGCGAGACCTCCTGAATGATCAGCCCATCGTCGTCTTCCGTGTCGCCAAGTGGCGTCGAAGTGGGCGGAGGCGATAGCGCAGCTGACACCGCCGATCCGCTAGATCCAGTGGACGGAGTCGTCAGGGTGTCTTCGTCGTCAGCGTCGGTCAGCTCATCCTCGGACACATCAGTCGATAGGGTACCAGCGTTCGTATAGGATGCGCGGTACTTGCCGACGCCCAAGTCCATGGAACCGTTCGCGCCGTTGCTGGAATCCAGCGCCGTCGCATCCAGCAAATTGTCAAAGTCCATGTCGCCGCCGTTGACGGCAGCGGCAGCAGCGGCGGCGGCCGCACCGTTGGCTTCGAGCTCGGCGTCGCCTGGGATCATGTACTCCTGGTCGTCGTCGTCGTCACTGAGCTCGTCGTCGTTCCCGGCGTTCGCCGCGTCAACCGCATGCAGCATCGTGTCGTCGTCGGGGGACGACGATGACCGCGACGTCGACATGCCCGAGGAACGGATAGAAGACCGTCCCGCCGAGAGCACGCTCGCGTTGTTCTTGGCCGGGCGGAACTGGAACATGTGCGGGATCGTCGAGCGGTTGCTGCCGCTGTTGGCGTCCGTCGGGTGGACGCGGCCCTGCTCTTCGTGCATCGAGCTCGTCGAGTTGGACGCCTCGACTGAGCTCGCGGACCGCATCATGCGGTTCAGGTGCTGCGCGTACTGAGACTGCTGCTTCTGGAGCTTGCTGCTGTTTCCGATCGTCGAGCCCGACACGCGGCGGTGGTCCATCTCGCTGAGGCCGCCGTCGTGTTGCGGCTGCGGGGATTGCTGGGCCTGGAGCATCGACGCGCGCGCCGAGGACGCGCGGCGCGGCAGCTCGCGGCGCTTGGCGTTGCTGCTGCACTGGACGCATATCCGTGCCTTCTTTTTGCCCACAAAGTCGCTGATCGTGCCCGTGGGCGGCGCCACGAACTGGTGCACGCTGCACTGGTTGCAGATCACGTCGCCGCAGGCCACGCAGTTGTACTTCTTGCGCACGAGCGAGAAGCTGCGCGTGCAGACCACGCAGCAGACGCGCTTATGGAGCGGCACCATCTCCTTGGGGCGCGCGAGCACGAGCAGGTCCATCCGTTTCTGGTTAATGTAGTCACGGAGGCAGGCCGAGCGCATCGCGGCCGTGTCCACGATCTTGTGGACGAGCCAGGCCGGGAGGCGCTCGCCCAGGTCGTTGATCATCATCGTGTACAGCTCGATGTTGCCGGGCGAGACCTGCGAGAACGTGTGGAGCGTGAGCGTCTTGCCGCGCACGAAGATCTCCGAGTGGTCGAACGCCTCGAGCTCCTCGAGCTCGACCGACTTGGAGAGCCGGAAGCCCACTTTGCGGCCGTCGCGGTCCGTAAAGTGGTCCACGACCTCGACATACACGTAGTCGCGGTGCTTGGCCACGCTCGGCGCGAGCGACTTGATGCAGTGCCACTTGACGCACACGAAGCGGTCCGAGCGCGAGCGCGGCACGAGC
>JAMFLL010001878.1:0-12703 GCA_027475725.1 Pythium rhizo-oryzae | reverse complement strand
CGCGCGCGCCGTCGCGGTGCAGCGGGAACACGTGCACGCGCAGCGCGTCCGCGTGGCGCAGCAGCTCGCGCACCACGCGCTCGCCGGCGCGGAACGCCAGCGTGCCGTCCGCCAGGCGCACGTCCTGCGGCGCGCGCAGCTCCTTGAGGATGAGCCGCGTGAGCTGCTGCGAGCGCGCGGCGCCCGCGAGCGGCGCCACGAGCCGGAACGCCGCGTGCTGCGTGATCCACGCTGGCAGCGCCGTGGCGTCCGCCTTGGCGGGCGTGGCAGAGAAGGAGGCGGAGGAGGCGGAGGAGGCAATTGGGGAGGCCGTGAGAAAGGCGGAGCAGACCGTGAGCGCGTACGCGCGCGTGTCGTCGCGGTCGTGCGCCGGGAGCTCGGCGTCCAGGTGCTGCAGCGCGAACGCGCGCGCGTGGCAGCCGGCGTCGCGCAGCGCGGCCGCGAGCGCGTCCACGAGCGCGTGCGCCTGCGCGTCCTGCGGCCCGCGCGCGAGCTCGAGGTAGAGGCAGTAGTCGGCGTCGTGCCACACAACCGGCGCGTCCTCCTCCGCGGAGGACGGGGAGGACGGCGGAGAGGAGGGAGCGGAGGAGGAGGAGGAGGGGACGTGGAGGTCGCCGCCGTGGGCCGCGGTCGCGAGGACACGGCGGAGCACCGCGGGCGCGTCCCCGCGGCGCGCGAAGCTGCGCAGCCGCAGGCCGCCGCCGGCGGAGGCGTCCACGGGCGGAGGAGGAGCTGAGCCTGGCTCGTCCATGGCGGAGCGGGGATACTCCGATGGAGGAGAACGAGGAGGAGGAGGAGAACGATCTTTGACCCCAAGGAGTCGTGTTGGCCCGGTGGATTGTTTCCGGAGTGTGGGCCAATGACGGGCGCGCGTCCTGTACCGTATCAGGTCGGGCAGGGGAGCAGCAGGAAGCGCGCCAAAAAAGTTGGAAAAGAGTTGGGTGGATTTTTGCTTGTGGATTTTTATTGGTTGAAATAGGGACGAAATCTGATTTTCAATCCAGCCAATCAAACGTGTTGGGCATGGCCATTGTCGCCCTGGAATGCGCGAGCAACTTGCACTTGTGCGGGGACCAACGGACGTGGCGGAGAGATCGCTTTCTGGAACGTTTTTGCTGGACGCACGGAGAAGCGACTAAAACGGGCAGCAGGTCCGAGCTGCAAGCTTATACTGTATGCATCGTGGAAGCTTCCGCAGGCTGCGCTCGGTCTCCACTGCAAAGGAACTGGAGGGGGTGGATTTCTCGAGCAGATTCGCCTGGATCCAAACGACTGGATCCAGACTGTGACTTGTGATATCTTCTCGTGGGACGTGGACCACCACTGACTTTTGACCAACGTGGGTCGAGGGATCCAGTTGCCTGTGAATCACAGTGTGATGTGGGCAACACGCCAGCAACATCACACTGACCTTGACTAAAACACCTACCCCTGGCATGGACTACCCTAGCCCTTGCATTGGGTTCTTTTGAGGCGATAGTTTTCATTGTGTGAACCAGCAACAAGAAAGTGGAGCCACGAGACCTCCACCTCGACGCCAGGAAGTCTGATCGTCCTCGACTTCATCGGATGACCAAGAATGGATCTGCAAAGCGCGTTGTTCGTTGACAGCAGAGGCTGTCGCCGTTCCCCATCTGCGCAGGTGTGCTGGAAGAAATGGAGCTTGCGTGGCGTCGGCATCCGCACGCAACGTCGCACGCACCCCGTGCTTCCTCTCTGAATACAATGGGAGAAACTGTTTTACAAGAACAAGGTTGTATTGTACTGATCGTTATAGTCAAAACCCGGCTATGTAGCGTGTTGTGGAATTTCGGGACTGGGTTTGTCCTCTTCAGCCACCCACAGTTGAGACTGGCTGTACCAGCCAGAGATAACCCAAACCGTACCAATTAGACGGGAGGTCGTCTCTACATAATACCGATATAAATAGAAGGGGGAAGATAACCCACGCCATGTCCTCCCGCCCGCCATATCTCTTCCCGGACATCCGCTCTCTACCGTACCGTATGCTGGCTGCGGAAACTCCTGGGCGGCAAGCGTCACCTCGTGAGCGCCAAGCGACTGCGCCGCGAAAGCGATCTCCTCGGGCTGTATCGCTCGCTCCTCCGCCTCCATCACAATCGCTTTTGTCGGCGACCCCACGAGCACCCCGCTAACGCTCGCACTCCCCCCACGCTCGGCTTCCGTGGCGGAGATAAATCTCGTCGAGGTCCCCCCGCATATCTCGTCACGGCCGAGTGAATCAGCGATCTCCACCAGCTGGATCCTCTCCCCTCCTCTCCTCCCTTGGAACAACCAATCCACGGTGTTCCGTCCCCCGGCCAACTTTCCTCCCCCTCGGAAAGCGAACCCAACCAACCACACACGCACGTCCGCCGTGGCATTCCCCCTCTTCTCGGAACCGTTCTGTCTGCCCACAAAGACTTCTCCGCGGAGAACCTGATTTGCGTGCTGCTCCGCTCCGCTCCCCTCCGCTCCCCCGCCTCTGTCTCCGCAGTTTCTCTTTTGCCGGCCAGCGACTTCAAGCTCCCCGCGCAAGTCAAGAGCGAGAGACTGTGGAGGTGCGTGCTCCCCTCCTCCTCCTCCTCCTCCTCCTGTTCTCCCCCAATCTAATCTCCTCTGTGTGTGGTGGTATCCGCAGCGCCTTCCGACCCCGCCCCCCGTCCGCTAGTGTATGAAGCGAGGCGCCGCTGCCAAGTCCTCCGCGACCGCACCGGCCTCCGCGTCCCCCGTCCTCTCGGCCCCCTCCTCCTCCTCCTCCGCGCCTCCGCCCGTCATGGACGAGCGCACGAGCTCGTTCGTCGAGATGCGCGGCGTGGACAGCCCGGCGCCGTCGCGCTCCAAGTCCAAGGCCTCGCAGCGCGCGCCGGCGTCGCCGTCCACGCCCGTGGTCACGGGCGGCGTGCGCGACTCGGCCGCGTCCTCGCACTCGCACCAGAGCCGCAACACGGTCGTGTACACCGAGAGCGACGCCAACCAGATGATCCTCCGCGCGAACGCGCCGCCCAACTACAGCGGCGGCTTCGACTCGATCATGAAGCAGATGAAGGCCAAGAAGTACTACACCGAGCAGTTCCAGCGCGTGCAGCAGCAGACCGGCATGACCAAGCTGCTCTTCTTCAGCGACGACGCGCCGTTCCACTACGAGACCAACTACCTCGCGCTCGCGCAGTCCTCGTCCGTGCTCCGTGTGCGCATGCTCTTCTCCATCGGCATGCTCGCGCTCGCGGCGTTCTACACGTCCGAGCTGACCCAGAACAAGTGGAACCCGGACCCGAAGGTCGGCCGTACGGACAGCGACAAGACCATCATCACCGTGCTCACCTTCGGCGTGATCCTGCCGGCGTTCTTCCTCGGGCTGCTCGCAAGCTTCACGGCATTCGGCAAAAAGCACCTGGAGAACGTGACGTTCGCCGTGTTCATCATCGTCGCGGCCGCGATGATCGCCAAGAAGCCGATTGAGAAGATCAAGGGCCCTGTGATCCCGCTGCTGATCTTGCTGATCCCGATCTTCGGCATCACGCGCATGCGATTCGTCAAGAGCTGCATCATCGGCTGGAGTATCTTCTTCGCCTACTTCATCGTCATGTGCATCGCGCGCGAGCTCGTACCGGTCAAGACCTCGTTCGACACGTACACCGACATCTCGTACCAGACCATTAACTACGGCATCTCGGTCATCGGCGGCATGGTCTCGCAGTACCGCCAGGAGCTGCTGCGCCGCCGCAACTTCTGTCTCCAGCTGCCGTTCTCCGGCACGCTCGACAGCGACGCGCTCGTGGACATGCAGACCGACAAGTTCTCCAAACGCAGCCTAATGCACCGCTGGTCGCAGAAGTTCCGCCACCCGGAGGTCGAGGAGTGCTTCTACCGCTACTGGTACCTCATCGACCCGTTCCCGTACGAGAACCCCAACTCGGGCTCGCTCCATCAGGGCGTCTTCCGCACGATCCGCTTCGCCGTCTACACGCTCTTCCTCAACCAGTTCGTGCTGCTCCTCCAGGATGTCAAGTTCCTCGAGGTCAAGAAGGACGCGAACGTCCAGCCGAGCGACTTCGTCACGGCCATCGTGCTGCGTATGGGCGTGACCGTACCGCTCTATCTATCGGCCGCGCTTTTCATGTACCTTGTGGGCAAGGCCTTTTACGCCAAGTGGGTCCGCGAGGCCGAGGAGGCGCGCAACGCCGCACTCGCGCGCGAGTCTGAGGTCCAGGTCGAGGTCAAGGAACCCGTGAACGAGCAGCACACGATTGGCACGGGCGACGACCCGAAGCTCAAGCTGGTGGTGGACGCCGCCGTGCTCAAGGACAAGACCAAGGTCAAGGTCATGGACGCGCTGCTCAACAAGGGCGGCTACGTGCGCTCGACGCAGATTTTCTCGTCGGTCGTGATCGCCTGCCACGTGGCCTGCATGGGCATCATCCTCCTGGCCGTGTCCACGGGCACGGGCAAGGGCGGCGGCAAGCCGAAGCCGGTGTACTACATGGGTTTCCTGAACGCCGTGCTGTTTGCGCACCGCTCGGGCTTCCGTGTGCGTTTCATCTACGCGACGTACACGACGTTCGTCGTGGCCGTCGGCATCATCATTGCCGCCAGCAGCCTGTCGCCGGACTACTACCTCGAGTACGCGGGCTTCGTGCTCGTGATCCTGCTCATGGGAATGATGATCTCGTACGAGGAGGAGAACCTGCGCCGCACGTTCTTCGTGCTCAAGTCGATCCGCACGCTCGAGTTTGAGGAGTGGTTCTCGGTCGTGCTGCGCCTCCAGGGCTGGGTGCGCGAGCGCTTCAAGAAGAAGCTCCAGACCGTGCGCTCCAAGGGCAGCAAGGAGATCTCGGACGAGGAGGCCAACAGCAAGAAGAAGAAGAAGAAGAAGGCCGACCCGCCGCTCATCAACACGTCCGCGCAGATGGCGCAGGCCTCCAAGTTCGGCATGTACTCGCAGATGGGCAACATCGTCATCGCGCTCATCGATCTGCTCACGACTGCGTTCTCGTCGTAGAGACTGCCGTCACACTGCTGCGCGTCGTTCGCGATCCCACGTCGTGTCTCCGTCTTTTTTCAGTGCATGGGGAATAGAATCGGAAGTCTCTGCAGGTGGAGTGCGTCGCTCCACCGTGAGGCCCCCGAGCAGCGCGCGTGCGTCGCCGCTGCCGGGTTTGTCTCGTATAAAAAAACTGCCTAAATACACAATCCTTTACTGCATGAAGGCATTGGTCCCGTTGGAAGCTTACTCTGATACACGTGGTGTTGTTGAGTGTCGGCTGTCGTCAGGGCCACAAGTAAGAGCCACTGACTGTGCCGCCCATCGGGGCGGGCGTCCGACAGAGGCGCCTCACTGAGGCGAGGCCCTCAGCGCACTCGAACAGTCTGAAAACACCTGCGCAGCCACCAGAAGATTGTCGCGGCGCGCCGGTCTGATCTAGTGGAGCTTTCTAGCGTTGCGGCCGGTGCGCGTACTCCAACAGTGACGCGGTTCTTACCGCCACGAGTAGCCGCAGCGGTCTCTGTGCACACGTGAGGCGGCCTCTTTCCTGAATCTGGGAAGGCGTGCCCGGTCGCCAGGTCTTTGCGCTCCCCCCACTGGCAGGCCTCGGCAAACAAGGCATTTTTGCCTAAAAACCTAATTCGAGACGAACTAGGCATTTTCAGGATCCCGAAACTAGGCACTTGAGCCAACTGCTGTTGCAGTGGGGGTCAATCGTGCCTAACGAGTTTGACAGGTAGCTGGGTGGGTCGTGCTGCTAGGCGGGCTCGACTTGAGAAGCCGAGCCAAACGCTGTTATGGGAACGAGGCATTTCAAAATCCTGAAACTAGGTTTTGCGTACTTTCTCTTGTACAAAAACCTAGTTTGCCGAGGCCTGCCCACTGGACGAGTCGCCGCCATAGCGACGACGTAGCTACATGTGCAGGCAGCGTCCATTGCTCCTTTGCCGTCGTTCCCTCGATGGTCTGTCTTCCTGACGTGCAGGCCGCACTCTCGTTCGTCCGCTGACGAGAAGGGTGGGAGCCCTGCCTGCCCTGCCTCCTCTCTCTTTCTCTCCTCAGGCGCATTCTCCTCGTCTCGCAAAGGACCCGGGGGAAGTGTACACACACCGAATGGCTCCATTTCCGCGGCCGCGCGTGTTGGCGGATCGCTTCGATCGTCCCGCGATCGGATTCGAATGCCTGTCCCCTACAGAGACATCCAGACTGCGCCACATGCCACGAGAAAGGCGCGGCTCAGTTGTGCGTCGCCGGGCCATGTACCTATATCTCCTTTCAGAGGGAGCTGGATGGCAGTCTCACTTGCCTGGAGTCACGTGGCGCCAAACCAAACCACGACACCTGCTGCTGTGCCGTGAGCCGATGGCGACGTGCGTGGGCTTCCGCCAGAGCTGCTGGCTGGCGCGCCGTACCACGCGGTCCGCTCAAGCAGGGGCAAGCGGCCCCGCTGGCAACCCCTGCCATGTCCCAGGCACGGCCAGCTTTTCTCTCTGGTCGTTGGTCGATGGATGCCCACCTCCCAGCCTGGCCCTTTCTGCCCTCTACAGCCATGTCCAGACGTGCAGGGCTTATCCGTCCAGGTGACGCTCTTGGTGATCCCGCGATGGCAGCCATACGGTCCTTCGCATCGATCTTCTACTACACCTCCACATCCGTGTGCCCCCGAGCGCTTGCTTGGGTGGCGCAGCTGAACAGCGCTGAACACTCCAGCGCAGCGAGCCTATGAACATGGGTGGCTCGAGGTGGGTTGGCTGGGTGTGAGCGGCCGCGCCGATCTTTCCGTCCCGCCACGCTCACTCGCCTCGTTGCCACGCTTCAGCATGGGTAACTCGGGTCCAGGTGGCGGCTCTGGACCGTAAAGGTCCGGATGTCTCGGTTAGGACGCGCGGGCGCCCGTCATCCCACTTTCCACCCGCCCAGATGGGCGTCGAGCCCCTCAAGGAATCCGAGTCGCGCGATATGAGACTGCATCTCGGTTTGCCCTCCGCACCTCCTGAGGGTGGTCACCGTAACACGGTCTTGACCAAACGGTCTGCATAGTCCAGGCCAGTCGCCCCGGGGATGGACTCACTTGGTGCGCGCGCTCTCTCTCCCCCTCCTTCTCTTGCCACACTCACTTTCGAATTCGCGTTCTCGTGCTCCCGTCCCCACAGTATCACCATGATCGTCTCGCCATCGCTTTCCGCGCTCGCGCCGGCGGTCGTCGACACGCGCAAGGACGGCTACCACACGGACTACGCCATCCGTGTCCAGCCCAAGAACGGCGGCTTCAGCGACGGCGCCATCGTCTACCGCCGCTTCTCGGCGTTCGTGCAGCTCCAGCGCCTCGCCGAGCGCCACTTCCACGATGTCAACTACTGCTGCGGCGGCGAGTGCAACTGCCTGCTCGCGCCGTTCGTCAAGCCCGTGTTCGAGGCCACCGAGTTCTCCACCACGCGGCTCCACGGGCTGCTCGCGCGCAACTCCAAGAGCGTCGTGGCCGAGCGCGTCGTGTTCCTCAACGCGTTCCTCGCGTCGCTCCAGGACGCGCTCGACAAGTGCCCGCCCATCGTGCTCCAGCGCTGCGAGCAGGAGAACTGCAAGCTCACCAAGCTGCTCAAGAGCTTCTTCGGCTGCCTCGAGCAGCCGCGCCAGACCCGCGCGCGCTCGATCTAAACCAACCCACACGCACACAAGCCGGTACATACCCACCCACACCCCAAGCATCTCGCCACTGGAAGCGAGAGGACCCACACACTCCACCCTCACACACCTCCTCCTCCGTGCCAGCCCACGGCTCCGCCATCGCGTTTAGATCCCTCTCTTTGGTGTTTGTCTGTTGTTCATTGTCGCCACCACCATGCGTACTACTTCGTGCATCCGCGCAATACATCGACTGTCAGTGTTGCCATTTTTCGTACTCTGTGTTAGCTGTTTCTACCTTGTTCTTCTCGTTTTTCGTCTAATATCCGGTAATCGGCTCACCGTTTCATGTCTTGCCACCACCACGTCTTCACCGTGCCGTCATGAGAGCTGGACGCCATCAGTGCCTGTCGCTCGTGCCACTTGGCGTTGTACGTCACGCCCTGGTGGCCTGCAAGCTTCTCTAACAACTTGCCCGTCGCGACATCCCATACGTACACCGCGCCGTCCTCGGACCCACCGAGAACGAACGCCTCGCGTGGGCCAAACGATGCACGCACGATGTTCTTCGCAGTGTTCTGGTGGCCCTTGAAGCGCTGGATCGGCTTGTGCTCTAGTGACTGCACATTGAGATTACGCAGCGAGCCACTGGTCGCCGCAAACCCGCCGCCGCTGGACCCGCCAAAGGCGCCGGCATTCGCGCCTGTTGCTCCCGTTGAAAGTTGTGATCGAGGCGCGCTGAGCATGCGCATGTCCCACAGTCGGTTGCTGTTATTTCTCGACCCACTGAGCAGCAAAAAGCCGTTTGACGCGAGCGAAATGGATGTGACCTCACCGAGCGTTTGCCGTAACGTGTGCACACAAAGCCCGCTCAGAATGTCCCACAGCCGGATTGTGCCGTCTTTGGAGCCGCTGGCGATCAGGTTGGCATACCGATTGAACTGGGCGTCGCACACAGAAGCGTTGTGACCGCGGAACGTCTTAACATTCTGGCCAGTGTGGATATCGTACAGTCGCACGGTCTGGTCGTAGCCGCCTGTGACAAGGTGCGTTTCACTTGGGTGCAGATTTACCGAGTACACGTCGCCACTGTTGGTGCCAGAGCCGAGAGTTGCGACGCAGTCCGACCCGAGCGTCGCCATGGTCTGGTTCAGATCAGCGACATCGCTTCCTGAGCCAGTACTGGGTGTCGTAAAGCGGGATGCAGACGTCACGCCAGAACCATACTCGTGCTCTTGGTCGTCTTCGAGTGCGACGTTGTCCGCGTAGTGCTGCATTTCTTGTGACAAGTCCGTAAGCGCGTGACGAATATCCCAGATCTTGACGGTGCCGTCCCCTGATGCCGAGTACAAACGATCACCGGCCGTGTTAGACGTCATGTACCAGATCCGCGATGAATGACCCTTGAGTTCACGCGACCATTTCTTGCAAACCTCCCCAGTCGTCACACTTCTAGAGGAGCTGTTGGTGATCGTTGGATCGACGGGGAACTCGACGGGCCATAACCGGATCGATGCGTCGCTGGAGCCCGACGCGAGGAACTCGCCATCGTGGCCGACAAAGTTCACAAACTTGACATTCTGGGAGTGGCCCACATACGTAGACTTGACGCAGTTCGGCAACACTTCGCACTCAAAATCCTGCAGCAGCGTCGTGACTTTGGGCACGGTTTTCGGGTGATATCGACTGAACTCCATTTGGTATGCGACCGACTGATGTAACAAGTGGAGCAAGCGGTTCTCGGGCATGTAGTCGGGGGCACTTTGTGCGTCGCTGCTGCCATTTGCGCCGTTGCCCTGGTCGCCTGAGCTGCCGTTGGCGTGGTTACTGCTCGACCCAGCCGCCGAGACGAGCTCGTCGAGCTCGAACGTGGACCGCAGCTGCTCCACGAGCTTCTCACGCGACCGCACGACGCCCTCCCAGTCGCGGAAAGCCTCGACCTCGCCCACGGCTTTGCACGTGAGCAAGTAGCACAGGTCCTTGAACTCGTTGCGGTTGGTCATGGTCGAGATCTTCTCGAGCGGCTTGAGATGCGTCGTGAGGAACGTGAACGCCTTCTGATACTCCTGGCGGTCGATGAGCTCGAGGTACTCCTGCTTGCACACGGCGTAGAGGAATCCTTGCTGGGAGTGGAACTTTTTCAGGTGCTTGTTGATGAGCTTGGCCACAACGTCCCAGTCGCCCTCGTGGATCGCCTTGGTCATGCGCCGCAGCGCGTCCTTGTCCTGCTGCTTCTCCAACAGCTTGACGTTGGCCTCGTCCTGGATCGTCGCGCTCGACATCGCGAAGCCCTCCTGCTGGAGGTACTGCACGATCATCTGCAGCAAGTCGCGGCGGATCTGGTCGTTGCTCTCGTCGAACGTGGCCTGCGGCGGGATCGTCGTGCGGTGGAAGCCCACGTGGGACCACTGCGACGACGACGCCGTGGTCGCCGGCGACAGCGTCGTGGACGCCGCGCGGTGCGAGTGATGCTGGTGATGCTGGTGGTGATGAAGCGGCCGCGCATGCCGCGCGCCGTCGGCGATCGTCGCGACGTTGGTCTCGCTCACGCTCTTGCGGATCGTCGACGCGCCTTTCTCTTTCGCGGGCTTGCCCGAGCCGCTGGCGGCGGCGGCGGTGGTCGAGCCGTTGGCTGTCGCTGTGGCCGTCGCTGTGGCCTTTTTCCGTGGGCTGCCGGCGGCGCCGTCCAGCGACATTTCCTTCGTCGCGCTTGCGGCGGCGGTTGAGGCGGCTTCGCTCATCCTGCGGCGCTCAGAGACCCACGGATCGATGCGGAATAAGAAGCGCTTTGTGATGCGCGTGCCGTGGGGGGGTCTATGCGCGTGTGAGCGATGCTACGCGCGGGGGGAAGCCGACGAGTCCCGAGACTCGCGGGGGCCGGCGCCGTTGCAGTCACGAAGATCAAACACCGCCCCGCCTGAAACACCTTTTGTGCCCCACAGAGAAAAACCGGTAACAGAGGTCAAATACCGGTACATCGGAAACTCAGCCGACCGGTATCTGGTTTTGGAACGTTAGGAACCTCCGTCAGTTTGTATCAATCAGAGTGTGTGTCACAAATGGGTTACAGCGAATCAAACGTTTGATTGGGAAGGTGTAACCCGATAAACCAGGGTTACGCGTCTGATTGACACCGACCACGCTCACGTAAATTCGCGGCGCCGCAACGCAGCCACCGCGAGTGCATTCCGCGATGGCACGCAGCGCGAGCCCATGTTGGACGCGTGCGTGTGAGTCCTAGTAGTGCAGCCCCACACACCGCTGCAGTCGCCTCGTTGGATCTGGTAGAGCGCATCGCGCTTCTGCCACGCTGATTGGTCCATTTTCGTATTTCCTGGACACATCAGTCCTCACTCGTTGTGCAACCGCCCTCTCTCTCACTCCCGTCACTCCCTCATTCTCTCTTTCTCTCTGGCCATGGCGACTGCCGCGGACGCCGAGGCCGAGCGCAAGCGCGTACGCGGCCGTGCGTACGTCAAGCGCTTCTACGAGAAGAAAAAGGTGCGTTCCCACGAACGATATCTCCCTCTTTGCCTCCCGTGGTCTCAACTTCTTTACGCTGGCATTCTACAACGGCAGACTACGCTCGCGACGCTGCACGCGGAGCTAACAGCTCTCGACGCGCAGTACACGGCGCTGGCCGCGATCGTCCCCAATGCGGCGGCGCCGTCGTCGCTCCAGAGACGGTACGACGCGCTCACGCAGCTCAAGCGGCAACTCTACGCCGAGAACGACGCGCTTCGCGCGCGCGCGACGGAGCACATGATCCGAGAGGCGCGGCTCCAGCAGATCCTGGACATGGAGCGTCCACGAGTGATGCCCCACCAGGGTCCGCTCCATTTCCGCTGGTACACGAGCGAGGCATGCCAGCGCGAGATCGCGGCGAGTCGCGCGCACGTCGCGCCCTTCCTCGACGGCTCGCGGAGGCGGCGCGCGCGGGGCCTCGAGGTGTTTGGCTGGAGCGACCAGCGCGACGTGGCCGACGGGCAGCTCGCGTTTGCTTTCGAGAAAACGTTCCACAACACGACGCCGCGCGAGCTGATCGACCGCACGTGGGAGGTCTTCACCAACGAAAAGACCCACAGCGCGATCTTCAGTGCGTCGTTGAACGCGCGCGTCCACATGCTGCAGCGCGTGGAAGACAACGCCATGCTGTTCTACTGGCGCCTGCAACCCGACGAAGCGCCATTCGCGATCAAGTGCGTGTTCCTCCTCCTACGGTTCGCAGTCGCCGACGGTGGCTTTGTCATTGTCTGCCGCCACGTGGGCAAGGAGGCGATCGCGTTGGACGACTCGCTGGTGGAGGACGCGCTGACCGACGGGCGCCCCGTGTACTGGGCCAAGATCGACACGTGTACTGTGGTGCAGCGCTGTCGCGACAGAGAGAGCGACGTGACGTACCTCTTCCGCGGCGCATCCATGTCGCGCATCTGGACGGTCGAGGTGCTTCTTATCTGCATGCGATTCGAGAGCCTCGCGCTTGGCGCGCGCATGCTCCCGCCAGCGACATGAGACGCACCCGGCTGTGCTCGTAATGACTCCGCGGGTGAACCGACCCCGAAGCACCAAGACCGGGAGAAGCTGCTCCACACACAAGAGGGGGGATCTGCATCTCACAACCGAAGATATGCCAGCTCGGGATTCCCCTACACGGGCGAAAGCCCTCGCAGCGACGACTCCAGCCGCTCACTGTGCGATGACGCTAGTGGAGCATCCGATTACTGAAGTAGGGCTGGCGATGTGCGACGGCTCGAGCGTTTCCCACTGACTGGGATCTCAAAGTGTACGACGAGCAAGAACACAAAACGAGAGTTGAATGGAGTGATCTGACTCGGTTTAAAGAGAACGGCTACTATGGCTCGAGGAGCATCCAGTAGATGTCACAGTAAAAGATGCAAAATCGGAGGGATTGGCCGAGGGCATGAAGGCCAAGGCCCCTCCGCCCCCACCTACGATGTCCCTACGACGGTTTAGTAGACGACCTTGGCCGACACGACGCCGACCTTGGCCTGGCGCGAGCCCGTACCCTTCTTCAGGTAGCAGTACGCCTTGCCGTCCGGGTTGTAGTTCACGAACGTGTAGGCCTTGCAGCCC
>JAMFLL010001877.1:0-12703 GCA_027475725.1 Pythium rhizo-oryzae | reverse complement strand
ACAGGACATGATCGCGGCCCATGACTGCTCCGTATAGTCCCATGGACGAGAACCGCAGTTGGCATCAACGCGGGAGCCGCGAAAAGGTGAGATCACGACAGTGGGGTTTGAGCCCCTCACTGGCATCACTATTCAAACCTCGTGTATTTGAGTAGAATGGATAGATTTGCGAATACTCCGCGATTGATCTGGAATATTCCAACTTAGTCGTCAGAACTGTACCCACCCATACATGAAAAGTTCACTGACAACAGTCAATCGTAGTTGAACACACGCGATGGCCAGCAATAGTTGTGAAGTCGTGTACCGTAAGTCTGCCTCTCACGTGCTAGTGGTCAGCGCTAAGGCCATAAAACAATCCACTTGAGGCGACGAGCTCACGTCGTCCCAACGCAAGATCGGAGTGCCACGCCGGCTCAGCATAATCCGCGATGGCTGTCACATGGCTCGTTATGCGATCTGACGCCAGGATAAGCTCGGGCCGCACCGCATCCTCTGGTGTACATCCAACCACGATTCTCTCACACTGCAATTGGCGATCCATACACCACATTCATCAAAGGATCGACCTCACACACACCACGCACATACACAATCTATCGAACACAACCCACGCAACCAACTCAACCAACACGACCACCACCACCCTCAACCTCGACGAATTCCAACGCAAGATGCTCGTGCTGCTCCTACCCATCAACATGACCTCGCTCTGCTGCTGCTGCATCATCACCCCAAGCCTCGCACCCAACGAACACCTCGCCGACTGCGAGATCCAGAGCTTCAAGCCCACCAACGAGACACTATTGACCGTCGATCAAGCACTCCTCTTGACTTGAAAAGTGAGTACTATTAAAGTGCGATTAACGATTCCTATAGCCGAGGGGTCCCTCAATTAGTCCTGCATGCGCAGGAGATGGCGAGTGTGCCATTCGTGGAGATCCGACGCCATGTAGTCGTCGATCGTGGCGGCGTGGGGCCATCCGCATGGGTGTGGTGTCTGGACGCTGGCCTTCATGTCCATAGCGGCATTTGCCGCAGCGTCAGCCATCTTGTTGTGGGCGCGCAGATGATGCTGCCACACGGTCACCCGCCGTTGGTCCGCGAGCCGTCTCGCCTCACTATACAGAGGTCTTAGTGTTGCAGCCTTCGGCGGCCGGTAGCACCGCAGTTGGCGCAGGACCAGTGCGCTGTCACCGACAACCTCGGGGCTGAGGCCCCGCGCAAGCGCTTCTCTGAGACCGTTGATGACTCCGAGGTACTCGGCCTGGTTGTTGGTCATGTCGGCCTGCTGGTACGACATACACGCACTCCAGAGCACGCGGGGATGCGTGGTGTCCGTATTCATGGCGACGAGAACCGCTCCAGATCCGCCGGGGCCTGGGTTCCCCCTTGATCCACCATCAAATAAGAGTACGCTACGCCCGGGCACCGGAGGCACGCGATCAGCCCGCTCGGCGTGGTTGTCTCAACCGCATCCAGGCCAATAGCGATAGCGTGCAGCAGCTGGCGCCGCGGGTCGCGAAGCCGGCGGTCACGAGGGAGGCGATCGAGGAGTCCCCGAGTCGAGGCCCGGAGCGCACCCGCGAGGTACAGTTTGGCCGTTGTGCTTGACCACTGTTGTGCTGAGTCCTCTATGTTGTGACGCCACTTCCAAATTGCGGACTTCGTCACCAGTACTTGCTGCTGCCAAGCCACGAGCGCCGTGGTGTGCATCGCGTCGACGTCGGCAGTCGCTTTGGCCGAAATGCCGCGCAGGTCGGGTAGGTCCCACAGCTGCCCCGGGAACCGCGGGAGCCGAAGGTCAAAAATTGCCTGCAATCGGTGCTCCGAGTCCCCTCCCTCCACGCACCACGGGTTCAGTTCATTCCACGCCTGGAGCAGCGTCTGCCAGAGTTCCTGCGCCGCCGGACACTCCCAGAAGATGTGAGGAATGGTGCCACCGTCCTTCACCGACGGGCAGTGCGGGCAGCCACGCTGCTCATGTAGGCGGTCCCACCCGGGTATGCGATTGCCTTTGAGCTGTCGGAGTGTGAGCCGCTGGCGCGAAGTCGTGGCGCTGAGGCGGTCAATGTCCGTCCACGTCCGGTTAGCCTGGGTAGCCCCAATAGCCGGGTGCGCGTCGAGAAGCTTCTTGGCGCGCGCAGTGTTGTCGCGTTGACCTCGCAGGACCTTCGCCGCCCGGATGTGGCGCTTGGCGATGCGCTTGGTGACGAGCGGAACGCGCGCGTGCCAGATCGATCGTAGCGGGCTGAGCCACGCGTGCTCAAGAGCACGAGCTGTGGGGTCGTCGAGCGTTGCGCGCACTCGCGCCGTGACATCGCGCGAGGTCACAACTTCTCCAAGATTGATATGTATCCCCGCTGTCGGCTCCCACACCAGATCAAAGCCGATGCCTGGTCGGTGAGCGAGGCGCCAAGAATCAATCGTGACCGGCTCAACGCGTACCACGTCCTCCGGGTCGTGAGGCGCCAGGATCGCTGGGTAGTTGTAGACGACCGTGTCACACAGACGTCGGAAGCTACGGACGGCCTGTGGAGGCAACGGGTACGCGATCGTTCGGCACCGGAACCGCGCTCTACCCGGCGCCACGGATCAAGCACTCCTCGCCGCCAACTCGTGCACATCGAACACAAGTGGCTGCGGCACTCTGTCGAGTGACGACCAAGGCTCGGAGAAGCGGCGCAAGCACCGCGAGTCGATGGCGCGTCTGCGTCGCGGCTGGCGCACGTCGATCGCCGCTTTGCAACAGCAAGCGAAGGAACTCCAGGCGCTGCTGCGACGCATGATCGTCGACACACCGACGCCGGCGACTTGCGCAGCTGAAGTCAGCGGTGACGTCGACGTCAGCATGCAGGCTTTGGACGTGCTGCGTCACTCGTATCGTGACCTAGTGGCGGAGCAGGTTCGTCTGGAGCAGGAGCAGGCGAGTTTGGAGGCGGCGCGTGCGCTTAAGGAGAAGTACGATCGTCTGTTGGAGCGTGAGCTGGTGCGGCTGCGCATGTTCCACGTTGGTGAGAATAAGCCAGAGTAGAGCGGTCCCTTCTCTCCCAGAAAACTTACACATTAGACTACAGTTTTTGACCTCACCCTGTATGGACGCACTCCACGTGCTATTTCCTGCTTCGGCTTCGCCGACAGATGCCCAATAGAGAGATACCGAAGCGAGTAACAGGCCAACTCATCTGCCTGTGGTTGCGAGCCTAGAAATGTTGCTGATGTGTTTCGTGCAGCCATGTCTTGTTGCGCATAAACGGGACGGATCAGAGTGATGGTCTCAAATCCTTCCCACTGTGTTCCACAGAAAGGCCGGCGCACCACCTCCCCCAGAATGTGAGACACAACGACCAATCAGTCATAGTCAAGACGGTGCCTTGAAGGCATTGCCTTCACGTTCAGGTTCATGTGGTGAACGTGGTGCACTTATTACTGAAGGTCGGGGAGCAGTCACTGCGCTGTCTGTCATCCCACCAGCTGGTTGATCACGGAGCATTGAGCGCTGCAGTCTAAACGCCCTGGAGAGCAGCTGTCCAGGGCGGTTGAGGCATGGAAGAGCGTGGTCTCACAGCATAATGCGGCTCCTTTTCGTTGCACTGTCTACATGAGCAATGTGAGAAGGACCCATTGCTGCTCACGCTCGGGCGGCTGCACGAAAATTCACAATCACGACAAACGTTGCCGTGGGAATCAACCTCTTGACGCGTCCAATAGCGCGTAGGCACCAACACCTTTGAATATTTCATTCCCGACAATGACACTTCAATCAAATCGTCTGAGAAAATACATTAACGCCCTCGAGAGACTCGTACGTTCTGCTACTGTGTCTATGCTCAGTGCTACACTCAGTTTTTGCCTACCAGAGCTGAATCCCTTGCTGCACTGGTTCGCCGGGGGTGAACACACTCGTCTGCCAGCGTGTACAACTCCTCGTGTCAACTGTTGTAACTCTGCGACGCCACGAGGGTGGATTGCCTCTAATCCGAATGCTTGGACAAGATGGGCACGGAAGCGCTGAACGGACCTGGACACTTGCACAGAGAATGCACACTTACCAAAAAAAAGATGCTCCATGGTGGCGATGGCGATGGCGCTTTGGCCCGATGTACTGCTGAGAACGCAAGTACGCGCCATCTGAAGTTCCTGTAAGTGCAGGCTTTGAATAGTAGTAGCTCTTCTGATCACATGGCTTCACCATCCAAGTTGTGACGAAAGGACCGTATGGCCTGTCCTTACTGCCACTGGAGCCTCCATTTTGCTCCTCCAGTCTGGAGGAGCAAAATGTATGACTTTCAGGGAAAGTCACGGCTAAAATGATGACTGCCAGGACACAAGGACGCTGCCGCACTCACCCGCAGCCACGACCAAGCTTAGAACATCTCCAACCGTGAGCACACCGACGAGGTTATCGGCTTGTGGTTATAACGAAAGGGCGAGTGCGTACAGAATACCTTTGCCGCGACCGACGAATTCCACCGAAGCTCTGTCGTAAGCTCGCGTAGTTTTGGCGAAGCAGATGTGCTGAGTGCGTTGGGCCTATCCAATGTTCTTCAACACGCTTTCACGGCGCCAGTGAGCTCGAGCTATGGACGTGTACACTTCGTCAACAAAGACGAACGAGGCAATCGACACTGACAGTGATATCCACGCGCCCTGGCGGGTCGACCACTTCCCCGTTTTGTACAATCTTCGTCATGGTGCTTTCTTCAGCGTAGAGGTGGGGGTCGCATCCCAGTACTAGGATCGTCCGTCTCGTCGACGAAAGCCTCGCACTGAAGCAGACACAGAAAGTGTCATCGTGCTACAGTACAGGAGCCGGGCTGCGTGGGTGGACGGGAATCGTAAAAGGTGGAGAACGATTCTGTTGCCGTCGGGACAAGGAGAGCGAGAGCGAGAGCCGTTGTTTGGGTTGCTATGTCCGTCACTGACCACACGCACCTGCGCGCGCCGCATTGCACGGGCGCATCTGCTGTCAGGCAGCGCCGAGTCCGACTGAGACCTGGTTTTTCTGATTAGCGATAAACGGAGAAGAGCCCTCGAAATATTGGCGAGTTGAAACTTGGCAAAGGAGCCAAATCAAACGAGTTGGTCAGGTATTGATTGCCACAGGTATGTACAAGACATCAGAGGTGGCTCAAAGCACCCTATTGCCACTATGAGTCTCCCAGTGGCGATGAGATATCGAATGATACAGGTACCAAAGAGGTATATTGAATGGTCTAAACGAGTTTGACACGCCGTGTGGTCTGTGTTTCGCACACCGGCCGCGACACTAGAAACCGATTTTGGATTATGCCACGAGCAGCTTGCTTGCCGTCGGTGAAACGGCTAGAAGACAAGCCCCATCCACGCTGTGGACCACACCACGCGGTGAGCGCTGCCACAGGGGAGAGTTCCCCCAGTTGGGCCTGAGGCGCCCAGGCCCAGTGCCTCGACCACGTGGTCATTGTTGAAAAAGTCGCGAGCGGCAAAAACGAGGGCGCGCCCCTCGCTCCTCCCCACACACGCCGTGGTCGCCGTTATTTTTCAATATCCAACACTTGACGCGACCCTGGCGACCTCGCACCGAGATGGACTACTTGTCCTTCGAGGCTCCGTCGAGCGCGTGTAGCTCCGAGACCGACCAGCAGCTTCTCGACGACCTGGACCGGATCCTGCCCCTGGACGGGGGCTTCGACGATGACGACCAGGATGCGACTCGAGAGCCCGCGCACGTCGGAAGTCCTGCGCAAGAGCGACGTCGCAAGCACCGTGAGGGAATGGCTCGGCTGCGCAGCGAGCGACGCGCGAGCATCCAGCGACTGGAGACCCAGGCCCGGACACTCCACAAGCGGCTGCGCAAGGCTCTGAAGTGGATAGAGCAGCACCGCGCGCGCCACAAGGCCCACGACTGCCGCTGCCTCGCGTACACCGAGCTCGTGAAGGCTGCCGAGGCGCTGCTGCAAGAGAAGTATACGCTGGAAGACGAGCTCCACTTCCGCGAGCGGTACGCACGGCTCGTGGCAAACGACATCGTGCGTATCGAGGAAGAGACCAAGGCGTATGAGGGCGTGATCTCGACGATCCAGGAGTCCGAGGGCTACTGGGTCAAGTACGCTGAGAATGAGCCGCCGCTCTTCTACGACTACGAGCCGTTGGCAAAGTGTACGTCGGCCATCCAGGACGGTCTCAGTGTGATCGCCTCCGTGCGGGAGACGCTCTCACAGTCGACCAGCAATGCCCAATCCGCACACTGCCTTGGTTGGCAAGTCGAGCACTTGCTCACAGACCCCGAGGGGCACGAGCGGCCCGAGCTTCGGTACCGGTTCTCCCGTCGCGTCTCGGGGCTCCGGACGACGCTGCAGGAGCTAGAGGAACGGACGTGGACGATGCTCCGCACGCCGCATTTGCTTGCGCGCATGTACGGCTCCACCGTGGTTGCCAAAGTGGTTCAGGACGTGAGCCACGACGCGTTCATTCTGTTGCGCAATTCTCCGGAGCGCAGCAACCACAAACGGTTCCGGTTTTTCAGTCTCGCAACGCGGCTGCGGTCCGTCGACAAACGCTCCGTCGCCGTCGTCAAAGCGACGTTGCCCAAGCAGCCACGACAATTGGACCTGGAGCAGCGCCACGGGATCGCCGCCGAGGTGGAGGCGGAGCCAGGCGTCGTGTGGATGCGGTCCGGAGCCTCGTGCTTCCAGTTCACTGAGGCCTCCGACGACACGATCCAGGTCGAGTACACGGGCTTCATCGAGTGCATCGACCGGGGCCACGCGCTCCACCTCGTCACGGAGACCTGCCTCTCGCTACTGCGCTGGGAGCAGTATGTCGTGCCGCCGCGCATGCTCGCGCACTGAAAACGATTCAACCTTAAAAAGCCATGCAGCTCTAAACCCGTTTATGTCGCCGAGACTTCTCGTTTAGCTTGGATTGACAACCGAAACCCAATTTGCTTGCGTTCATGTTGATCGTTTCGCAACAGACTTCCTTTTCTCTTCGTCTCCTCTCCCGTGCGACGTGGCCGCTGCACCACTCTGTGTTCCCTTTTTTACGGTACGTCGATGGCCGGGTGGAACGCGTCACGTACAGTATCGAGGCGGCTGCCTCGGCGGAGGGGCCACCACAATGGGTGGCCAGCGTCCACGCCACAGTGGCGTTGGCCAAAGTCGACGGCAGACGGCGTGTCGCGGGCTGAGAGTACATTACAGTATCGCAGGAGCTCTCCCAATGGGGAGTCCCATCCGTCGCGGGATGAGACCTCGTGAACTGGACTACATATACTCAGCCCGCAGTGGGGGAGGGTAAAAAGGGATAACTCATGCGGTGTCGCCCTCTGCCGCCGTGTCCTGCATCGCTCTGTGTTATGAGATTTGTATGCGACAAGCCGTCGAGGCAACGGCGCCCTTGCTTTGTGGGCATCCACGTGTATGCACAGTCGGCCACCTCCGAGGATGTGTGAACGACGGCAGATGTATGAACGTTGGCGGTGTCATTATCAACTGGTGCGTGCCGCCGTGCAGGCGACAGGAAGCTGTTGCGGAGACCGTGACGGAACTGCCGCACTTTGGGCGGGGCGGGCCGCCGACGGGCGTGGAGGAGGAGGCGGAAGCGAGACAGACGCCGAGAATGTTGCGGTGCCTCCGTGGCTGACCGACGACCACGCCCGTCGCCCACCCGCGTCGTGGAACGTGGCACAGTAGTCGCCCAGGCAAGTCGTCGGTCCTCCAACACACACACACACACACACAGTCAGCCCACGACGAATATTCCGAACTGGAGCGTTGTTGACGTCCACAAGTGACGTCCACATGCACGTGTCGCTCGCACCCAGGCCCTCGTTCGACTGACACCACCGCATGGGTGTTCGAGACATGTCGGCGTTATCTGAGACCGTGGGCCTTCTTTCCACGGATCTGCGGGCGGGCGGTGCGACACGGCCCGCGCGCAATGGACGCGATACGGGAGCACGAGGAGCTGGCGCTGGGGGAGGCGCTCGCGGCGCTGATCGACAGCGACGTCGACAGCGAGCGCGCGTCGGC
This sequence comes from Pythium rhizo-oryzae, assembly GCA_027475725.1. NCBI lineage: Eukaryota > Oomycota > Peronosporomycetes > Pythiales > Pythiaceae > Pythium > Pythium rhizo-oryzae. Next base: position 4,688 of record JAMFLL010001877.1, on the reverse strand, counting down.
GTCGCCCGTCAGCGTGGAGGACGGCGCCGACGCCGTGGCGGCCAAGCGCGCGCAGCGGCGGCGGCAGCACCGCGAGGTCGTGGCGCGGTCGCGCAGCCGCCAGCGCGAGCGCGTGGCGCTGCTGGTCAAGCAGGAGGCCGCGCTGCGCCAGCTGCTCACGCGACTGCTGCAAGCCAGAGCGGCGCGGTCAAGGGCTACCCAGGACGACGGGGAAGCCGAAAATGAAGACAACGACCCGCAAGCCGTGTTCGCGGCGCTGGTCGCGCGGCAGCAGGAGCTGCTCGCGGCCAACGACGCACTCGAGACGCTCGTCCACCGCCACTATCTATTTAGCCGACTCGTCCAGTTCGAGCGCAGCTACGTGCTGGACGACGACGAAGGCGATGGCCCGCCAAAAACCAACAAGAAGCAGCCACCCTCGAAGACCAAGAGCTCTTCCGATGTCGAGGGTGCGTGGCTGGCGTTCCTCGCAGGCCACTCGCCGATATTCTACACGCACGAGTCGTCTTCGCAATGCGACTACCTCGTGAGCATGTGCTTCCACCTGGCCCGCTACCTCGAGAGCGCGCTTGACGAAGGCACGCATCTGCGCATCGACGAAGCGCACGTACTAGGTTGGCGCGCGCGGCGTGCGATCCACTGGCACGACGAGCTCCAGAAGAAGATGCTGTACTTCAAGTTCTCGCGGCGCGTGGCGTCCTCGCAGGCGACATTGCTTGAGATCCAGCAGCGGTCGTGGCAGGTGCTGTCGACGCCCGAGCTGCAGGCGCGGCTCTACAGCGTGCCCGTGACCACGCAGCTCGCGCAGAAGATCGACGAGAACGCGCAGATTGTGCTCCAGCACAAGGCCTACCACGTGCCCGTGTGGTTCTACTCGCTCAACGCGCAGGCGCTCGAGCCGGGCGTCGTGCGGCAATCCATGATGGTGCTGGACAAGCCGCCCCCAAGCGAGCTGGACGCATCGGCGTCCGGCGCGCCCAAGGTCGTGTGGCTACAGGAAGGGGTCATTTGCCTCACGTTTCGAGAGGTCCACGACGGCGGCGCCGTCGAGGTCGAATTCGCTGGCTGCATGCGCTGCATCGACGAGCGCCACGCGCAGTTCATGCTCATCGACGTCGGCTGCGTGCTCGTGCGCTGGGAGAACCTTGTGCTGCCGTCGCGGCTCTTGTTGTGACCGTTCAACACAGTACATGTATCTTTTTTCATGTCTGGTCCGACTCACTTGAAGACCGATTCTGTAGTTGCACGTTGACTAGAGGGAGGGGTGACTGGATCGAAGGGCGCGGGGGAGCCCCATGATGGCAATAGGGGGAAGGCTGTGGTGGGACATGGCCACCACCATTTGATGTCGATACACAGAGCAACGTTGCTAGCACATGGCCCAGCCACCTCTTAGCTCAATGGCTTGGCCTTCGGGGGGGCGTCCACATCGTTCGCATGTGAATCGTGTTGGCCGGTGGCCCGTCCATCGCGTTGGTGGCGATGACGCACAGCGTTCTTCTGCCGCGAAAACGTGCCGGTGGAGAGGGGAGAGAGAGAAGGCCCATCTCACGTCCCACATTGTACCGTACGTAAGTGGCCGCGGGCCCATGGCATTGCACGAGCTTTACTCATCGCGGGCCTGTCTGTGGCCCCCACGTGCAATCAGCGCGTGTACAGTGCGAGGGATGAGCACGGTGCGCAACGCAAACTGACCGCGCTGAACACAAGTGCAACGCCGAACAGGAGTGGGAGGGTCCTACTCATCGTACGATCTTCCCGCTGAACAAACTTCCACGGATGGCCAGCCAGCCCACTAGTCAGCGTGGCCTGCGGAAGATCGCTGCGCCCAGCAACTGATTTGAACTATTCCCAGGGAAGTTTCTTTCCCGCAGATCCCACGTACACCAAGCTCGCGCCCTTCGGGTGTTCAACTCCCAACTCCCCGGGGAAAGCTCATTGTGGTCAATGTGGACGGACACGAAGCAGCGCGCGACACTTCGTCCGGCGTTGTCTGGCGTGCAAGGCGCTCGGGGCGGATGAGTGGCGTCAAACCAGGTCCCGTCCGCCGCGCCACCTACTGCGGCGTCGCACTCGCCACTGGCCACCCGGCCGCGTAATGCGCGCAATCCTAGCTGACACGCAAGCGCCCCCAGCAGAGTCTGTCCAGCAGAAACGCTCCCATCAACGTACCGGTACATGCGAAAGCGCATCGCACGCCACTGGCACGCACAAGGGGGAGAACCTGGGGGCCTTGCAGCTGGTTCAAGACGGTCGCAGCGCGTCTTCTCAGGAGTCGCTACGCTGGACCGTTCCGGAACCCGTGCACCTGCCCCGTGTGTCAGATCCGCGCCACCCGATATCTTCATCCGGCGCGCCCCAGGCATTGTACAGTATCGGTTTGGCGAGGAGCTCTTTTACACCGATACAGCGCACCCGCAAACCAGATCTTCCGTCGCGCTCCAGCGCGTGGCTCGTCTATGTCGGGCCAGATACCCCGCCCGAGGACAGTCATCCGACTCACGTGTACAGGAGGTCGGGGCCGCGGCTGGCTCCAGAGACCAGCGGGGCGCACCAGAGAGATCGCTCCGCTTGACGGAAAAACGACGTCTGCGCCGAGAATGCGGGGGAAGGAAGCGTCGCACTATTACGTTGACGTCACCACCGATACGCAAAGCGCTCGCTGCGCTCGCTGTGGAGCACGGACGCCAGGGCCGGCTGCGCGTCTCTCTGGGGCGTCGCGCTGGACGTGTCATTCTAGAATTTGCACTGCGCTTCCCGGCGTCCAGTGATGTTTGTGGCCAGCAACTCGGCGTTCGACGCAGCAACTCTCTCCACGCTCATGGACAGTGACGATGGCGTTGAGACTCACGGCCTCCAGTGGATCGACCGCTTCCTGGACGAGCTCGCGGTGGATTCCTGCTCCAGCGGCAGCAACTCCGACCGCGCCGACGACGCGACCAGCGACTCGGACGTGCTACTCGACGCACTCTTGATGGGCGCGACGCAGCACACGCTGACTCACGATGAGCGCAAGCGACACCACCGCGAGTCCATGGCGCGTCTTCGCCAGGAGCGACGCTCGCGGATCGGCCGGCTCGACGCGCAGGAGAAGCGGCTCCACACACAACTGCGGCGCGCGCTCGCGTTCTTCGAGCGCCACCGCGCGGCCCACGAGCGCGCGGAGCAGTGCCGCTGCCGGGCTTACGTCTCACTCGTCCAGGAAGCGGAGGCGCTACTCCAAGAGCAGTACGCGCTCGAACACCAGCGACACACATGGAAGCGGTACATCAAGCTCGTCACCGTCGAAGCGGAACGCTCGGCCGAGGCCGCGCGAGAGCTGGAAGAGATCTCTGCAGCCGCCGACGGGCGTGACCAGCAGCTGCTGTTGCGAGCCGAAGAATCCTTCGACGGTTGGGAAGCCTCCCTTGCAGGCGCTCGCCGACAGCTCACTCATGTGAACGAGGTGCTGTCTCGCTCGCAGGACCCGGACGTTACATCCTCCGAGTGCCTGGGCTGGCGAACCGAGCGCCACATTGACGGCCACGCACCCACTCGTCTTTGCTGCCGATTCGTACGCCGTGTTCCGCGCCACCAAACATCACTCCGTGAGCTGGTGCAGCGCGTGTGGGAGGCGCCGGACGAGCCAACGCACGTGTCGCGTATCCTTGGGGCGGATCTCGAGAAGGTGTCTGTTGTGGAGACGCTTAGCGCCGACACCCTCATTACGCGCTGCCGTGGGCGTGAGATGCCTGCGCGTTTGTACGTCAACACCCGCGAGTTGGCCGAGGACGAGTCGGCGGTGACACTGACCGTCGCGACGCTGGACAGAGGAGCTATCGACCACCGAGACAAGATCCAAGGCGTGTGGGCGCTGCGGCTCTCCCAAGTCCACGGTGACTGCGAGAGCGACGACGACGACGGTAGCGTCGAGATCGAGTACATAGCTTCAGTTTTGTGTGAGAGCGCGACGCACGCCGAGCGCCACGCGCGCGAGTACTGCCTCGCGCTACTGAGGTGGGAGCAAGCTGTGGTCCAGCCCGCCTCGCGAGTGCTCCTGCCCCACACCCCAGAGAGATAGCTTGAACGATATTAAAATAGACCAACAGATAATAATAACGGAGACTGTCGCTCCCATTGCTCTAACCTAGACAACTGAGACCATCGTTCTTCAAAGATCATCGTGAAGCAACAAAGATGGAAACCGTCGGCCGGCTCTCGCGTCGAGGAACCTTCCGCACTGCGAAGCAAGAGGGGAATGATTGCGGATATCTCATTCGCCAAAAGAGGGAGCGTGTAACTCCTGTGATTGGATACAAATCCACGGTCTCACCTGAGGTGACATCCCCAAGTTGCCGGCTTGCGACAAAGGTCCCTTTCTCTTCACAGCTTCACAGCGCTGCTCGGGTGGCTCGTCACGCGTCGCGCCGTGTCGCGCTTAGCCCAGTTTTGGGGTTTCTTTCTTCCGCGCCCTCGGCCACATGGAGATGGATCTGGACGCGCTCCTGCTGCAGGACGACTCGGACGAGGAGGGGCTGGAGCTCGAGAAGCCCGGGCACGGCCCACTCTGGCCCCCGACATCGCTTGCGCCATCGTCGCCGGTGGTGACCACGGACGAGGAGGCCAAGTCCGACGTGGCGTGGTCGCCGTCGCGGCCCGAGTCGCCGTGCTCCGTGGAGGCCGCGCCACCGTCGGTCGCGGTGCTACCG
>JAMFLL010001876.1:0-12705 GCA_027475725.1 Pythium rhizo-oryzae | reverse complement strand
GAGCAGGTTGAGCAGGAACGACTTGCCCGTGCGGTAGAGCCCGGCCACGGCGATGACCACGAGCTTGCCCTTGAGCGACTCGAGCAGCGCGCACGCGTCTGGGTTGAGGCTGAACGCGCCGTCGTCGCCCACCATCACGAACGGCAGCGGCGCCGCCGCCGCGGACGTGTCGTCGCGGCCCATGGCGAGTCTTCTTTCGTTCTTGGGCTTCCTTCCGGCCCTGATATGCGGGGGCACTGGGTACTGCGTCGGTGGCGGGCAGTGTGGCGCATATCTCACCAGCGGACCCAAGAGAGGGGAAGACTTACCGTGGCGCTAGCCATTTATGTACATATCCGTAAATAAAATATACATAGTGGGGTATCGAGGTAGTTTACGGGTGTATGTCCGGATAAGGAGGCGCGGGCACCATCCGGATACGGAAAGCTCTGTTGGTCCGCAACGAGACACGACCAGCACCAACACGGACGGCCGAAAGGTGATCGGCATCACCGCGGACGGACGCCTCTCTCTCTCTCTCTCTCTGTCTCTACGCACACCATGGGCCGCGACAAGCCGCACATGGGCGGCGGCCGCAAGGCCAAGGCGCCGCCCAAGAAGACCAAGCTCGTGCTGACGTTCGACGCGGAGAAGCGCAAGTGCGTTGGGCGCAGCTCTCGGACCACCGTGCCCCCCTCCATGCGCTGGACTAACACTTGTGGTGCGGTTGCAGGGAGTTTTTGACGGGCTTTAGCAAGCGCAAGCAGGAGCGCCGCCGTTTCGGTCTCGACATGGAGGCGTTCAAGCAGAAGAAGCAGCTGCTCGAGGCGCGCAAGCAGCGCCGCGAGGAGCAGAAGCAGCTCATGGCCTCGCTCAACATCAAGGACAGCGACGCCGAGGAGGAGGAGGAGGAGGGAGACGACGATGCGGGCGACAGCGACGACGACGAGAAGGGCGAGGAGACAAAGGTGCTGACGTTCGATGACGCGCACACGCAGTCCAAGTTTGGCGATGTTGTCACGGTCACGACGTCCGTGGGCGACCTCAAGAGCGACTCGGAGGACAACTTTAGCGACTTTGACGACGACGAGCTGGACGATAAGGCCAGCGCCGCGCCGCGCAACAACAAGTTTAGCGGCAAGGACAAGGAGAAGGCGCTTACGCTCTTCCAGCGGATACAGCTCAAGCGCAAGGGCCTCGCGCTGCCTAACAAGCGCGCCAAGCTCAAGCAGGCCCGCGAGTCACGCAAGGCCATGATGGGCTCGGGCAAGAAGGCCGGCAAGAAGGGCAACGCCGGTCGCGTCGCTGGGCTCGCCCGCAAGGACGATAAGAAGGGTGGTGGTGGCGACGCCGGCAAGGGCGGCAAGGGCGGTGGCAAGATCGTGAAGAAGGTCGGTGGCGGCAAGAAGCGCAAACACTAACTGGTTCTCGGCCTGTGAGACGAATGCCAAGTTGGCATTTCCCATACGCGTGACTTGAACGGGTTTCTTTTTATGCACGCTTTATTTCCTGCTTTATCTCTTCTGCGATGCAAAACATACATTTTCTGAGTGCACACCTCGTATGCTTTACTACTTCCACACCTTGATGATGCCGTCGCGGCCGCTTGAGACCAGCACAGGACCGTTGAGGTCCACGAGTGCGAGGTCGAGAATGCAGTCATTGTGCGCCGGGGACGGCGCCACGAGACCGCGCCGCTCCATCGTCACAGCGCTCTCGACACCACCACCGGCTGCGAGAACGGCTCCGAGTCCGCCTTGCGCAGCGAAATACGACGCGTCCTGGCAAATCGTGATGATCGGAGCGCTCAGCTTGCTCCACGCAACTTCGGGTTTCGTAATGTTGCTTGAGTTGGACGATCCTGAACCACCTGACGAACCCATTGTTGCAGCCGATACAAGCGCTTCGCTTCGCTCAGTGTTGGCGACGCTGCCACCAGGCCCACTTGACGAACTCATTCGCCACCAATCGCTGGGAGCGCTCTGGTTGTCGTAAAACGACTTGGACTCGCCGTCACCACACACTGTGAAAGATTGCTTCCCATTGCGGATGTCCCAGTACCGGATTTGCTTGTCCTCTCCGCCCGTGATCAATGCATCGGCCACGCCACGGAAGTGAAGTGACGGACAGAGCATAGCTCGGACGCTCGGTTCTTCACTGAGAGGCGTCGTCGCGATCTCGTCGAACGCGGTCGCAATACCGTAGATGCCTAAGAAGCTGCCCAAAACGCTTCGGCTGCGGTGCGGGATCGGCACGTGAAGAAGCGTCGGGCATCGGCACGCGTCAGCATCGGGCGCTTGCACGTGGAGTGTCCGGAAGATAGCTCGACAGGCTCCGATACTCAAGTCGAAGACCGCCACCTCAGCATCGCCTGCAGCGACGAACACGAGTGGTACCGACGTTTCTTCGAGAGTCAATGTGTTGGGCAAGCCCAGGCAAGGTTTCAGGCGGTGAATGCTGCGATGAGACGAGTGTCGCCAGATGCGAATCAAGACGAGAAAGCGGAGGTCCCACAAACAGATGAAGCCACGCGAAGTGCCAACTGCTAACCAACTCACATCGAGGGAGTGGGTGATGCACGTCACGTAGCCAATCTCGGGGGAGATTTCAAGCTTCCACGCTTCGCGACGCGATCTCAAATCCCACGCATGGATGGTGCCGTTTCGAGTCGCGTAGATGAGAAGAGATTCACTGACATTGCTGAGATGATCGAGTACGGTGATGGCGCTGTTCTCAGTCCGCAACTCGCGAAGTCCCGTTGTGTTGAAGTTTGCACCAGTGGCATTCACTTTGTCCACTCGGAAGACGTGAACAGTGCCGTTGCTGGATGCTGATGCCACAGAGTGGGAGTTGTCCAGAACAACCATGTCGGTTAAAACTCCCCCTTGACCATCGTACGTTGCGCGAGAGCCCTGATTGATGCTGTGCTGCATGGAGCGAACCGACCATAGCTTGACAGTGCCATCGTTGGATGCAGAGGCAAGGAAGCTAAAGTCTTGGGAGGGGCTGATCCGGTTCACAGCTCCTGAGTGTTCCGCTAACTCGGCGACAAGGGTGTTCTTACGTGGGCGCCAATTGCGATACGCCGAGAAAGCTGGCGCATATCCGCTTGAGCCTCCCACGTTTCCGTTGCTGCTTGACCCGATGTTCGATCCGTAACCGCCTGTGCTAAACGTGTTAGCTGCACCAGCAGAGGAAGGACTTGGAATCATTCCCCCGCGGTCCAGGCCTTGACTGAGAGGTGACGGCGTAGCAGCACTGCCTTGCAACATACTATAGGGACTCGATGGGTGGGCGTAGATGGAGTACGCACTTCCATCGGCGAGGCGCAAAGCCCCAAGGTCTGGCGGAAGCGGAGGGACTCCAAGCGCCGTCAACCGGGCCAGTAATTTTCGAGGGTTCGAAAGTGCCGGGTCAACGGACGACTCACGGAACACCGACGCGAACATACCAGGAAGCTGAGCTCGTCTCATGGTTGGTGAGTAAGGCGTGTTGTAGTCCATCAAACCGCCGACACCGTCACCGCCGTAAATGTCTCGCATGTTCACGTTGAGCATGGACATCATCGCACCGCTTGTATTCACAAAGTGGTTCGAGTCGATCACTGGCTGCATGTTCGCATTTCCACCATTGCCGTTCTCATCGAACTGCGTTGCTCCAGTCGCGGGCGGTGGCGTCATTGGAGACGCGGCGAGCGGTAAATTCGGTGCAACCAAGCCGTACATACGGACGATGAGAGAGAGCGATAGGTTTTCAAGCAGTGCAGCACTCGCCTGGCCGGTCAGTCTTCTTGGAGTTGTCACACTCAGCTGGCGTCCCATTGTTGGTACAAGAGCAGTCGATGCGCTTTGCGCTTGATTCGAACCAGGAGCAAGAACAAGATTCGCGCCCTTGAGAGGTTGAGCTACGGAGAGCGCAAAACGCATGTCGGGGACATAAAGCACGTGAAGACTTGATCGAGGCAGCTTGCGGATACCTGAGCCACCCATCGGGCTACCTCTTCCGTCACCTTTTCCACCCTGACCGAGCAGTCTGGCTTTCTGCTCAACGTGAAGAAGCTCCATCTTGCTCTTCATGTGCATCGACGCAATCGCAACGTACTGTTGCATCAACTTGAGCCCTTGTAGTTCGTTCTTCTTCTGCTCGTACGCCGTTGTATTTCCGTTCCCGATATCAGCTGTCATCGAGACAGGGGCAGGCGGAGGCAGTCTGCTCATGGAGTAATTGTCGAGAGAGTCCACACTGGAAAGAATACCACGCTGTCCTCTTGCCCTCTCATTTCCATTCTCCTCATTTTCAGGGGGTAGAGACACGAAACCTTCGATGTCCAAACCGTCTGATACACCGTTCGGCGACGAGGATGCCAGCAGGACAGCATCGAAAGTCTGCCGCGATACGAACTGACGACACGAATCCCGCAGACGAATCAAGATCTCGGCCTCGCTTTCACCAACCATAAAGATCATGGTCTTCTTCAAGAACGGCCGAAGTAGTGGCCCGAGAAAAACGTTGGCATCAACAGTTCCCATTTGGACGGCGATATAGCTCATCAGCTTGAGGACAGCATCTCGGATCCACCAGCTTGGATGCAAGAGCAGTGAGCATGTGAGCTTCGCCTTGTCCGCGAGAGCGCTTGTGCTCTTCTGGAATAACCCAAGCTGGCAGAGTGCACTCAAGCAGTCAAGTGCCTTCGTGATGACGATCTCTTGGACATCGAAAAGCGCCATTTCGATACATGGCAGAATATACAACTCGACAGTCACCCGTCCAACGAAAGCGCCAACTCCGGTAATGTGATCGAAGAAAGCACCACGTAGTTCCCAGTCCCGGTCATTCAAGAACGTGATGAGCTGGGGCAAGACCACATCAAGAGTTCTCTCACGTCCGAAGAAGATACACAAACGCGTGATATCTCCGAGTAATGCCCGTTTCACGAGTGCAGACGAAGTCTTCTGATCTGGTGCAGCAAGCTGGATGACGAAACGGGATACCATCTTGTGCAGGCGGTTCAACTCCTTGTCGAAGTTGCTTGACGCGAGGAATAATGTGTGTGCGGCAGACGCATCGCCGCTTCGTCCTGAAGCTGGTCCATTCGCAGACGCAGTCGATCCTGGGCTGGTTCCCATATTCCGTTGCTTCAAAGAGTGCGCAATCTCGAGAAAACGCCGGCTTGTTGATGCTAGTAGTGGAAGACACTCAGCGAAAGTGATCCGCACCAACTCATCAGGGTCAACTGGAAATTTTGCCATCTGGGGGAATATGTACTGGGGGAATATCGGTGCGTCCGACAGTGGGAAGCTCTTCACCAAAGATAACAAGAAAGTAAGAGTTCGGATCGTCACCGCTCGCACTGTCGCACTTGGATCATCGACGAGTTCAAGAAGGAATGGCACCAAGCGTTGAAGTCGGACTTCATCAGAAGTATACTTGCCGAGGTAGCGCATCAAGTGTAATGCTGTGATCTTTGACTCGGGTACTTGGACATGCCTCAAACTCGAGCAAACAAGCGAAAGGACAATGACAATCCCGTTGCGATCATCATCCCATGGCTCCAGCCTCGATGAGCTTTGTGTCCGTCTTCGCGGGATTGAGGAGGGCGGCATGGAGATCTCATCTTCTTCCGCGAAGTCAGAATCTGGGTTCTCATCAATGCTTGTTCCTCGCTCTTGCTGATCTTCGAGAAGGGGCACGTCGTGTTGCATGGTTTGTTTCTTCTTCTCCGTCAGTGCCTGAAACTGCTCATTTAGCTTTTCAATCTTCTTCTTTTGAGCTGATCGACTGAGTGTCATCTCGCTTTCCTTCGCTCGTTCTCGTTCGGATGGAGTCATGTTTTCGCGAAGCGCACGCCTCTCTGCTTCGGACGGCAGTTTCTGATCAAGTTCCTCGAGCACACGCTGCGCGACATGACCCTCTCCATCAAGCGAAAGGAGGTCGGCACTCAGCTGTCGGTCCGAGCCATACCCTTCACGCATACGCTGGCGGAAAAATTGCTCGCCTTCAACGTCCTCCACGCCTGCGACTTCCCGAACGATCCGGCCGTAATACTTGCAAGCAAGACGAATACGGGCATCTGGTACTCTGCCGCCGCGCCCGAGCACCAAGACCATGAATCTTGAAGTGAATGCGTCGAAATGAGCCGGGAAGAGAGCGGTGGAGCTTGATCCCGTGTACTTCACCAAGTACTCACTAGCCGACAACCGAGCACGTGGATCCAGCTGAAGCATGTGGAGCAGAAGCTCCTCGAGCAGAGGATCATCAACTTTTTTAAGAGCCGACTTGAGGTAATCGCTGTCGCCCGTTCGATACTTCAACAGTGATGGTAGATCGAACAGTGGCTTCCCACCAAGAAATAACTCTGCAATCACGCAACCGGCCGAGAACACGTCCATCGACTCAAGTAGATTGCCCTCGCGTCGACTTCGCGCAGTCTTTCCACCAGCACCTGGTGCAGAGCTGGGCCCAGTCTCCATCGTCAACTGCCGCTCGATCTCTTCGACAGTCAGCTGGCTATCCGTCAAGTTTGATAACATGATTGCATCCTTTGATGTCCCAGCCGTCTTGGAGGGTGTCTTCCCATAGAATCTTTCCGGAGCCACACTGCACCCACGGCGAGTGGCATCAATCGCGCAAAAGTAGTAGTTGTAGTCGGCAGGATCATCTTCAGGAATGTAGGTCGGCTTGAATGGCGCAAAATCCGTGAGGTAGATCCAGTTCCAGCTCGTGACCATGATATTCTCCTGCTTGATATCGCCGTGGCAGATTCCCTTGGAGTGGCTCTGCTCAAGCGCCCGCAAGATCTGGTAGGCAATCCATTTCTTCTCGATCTTCGTCAAGAACGGGCGCGAGCAGATCCGGTCGTAGAGGTTCGACGCGAAGTACTGACGAACCAAAAAGGCCACATCGAATTTGGTCGAGAGCTGATAGTCCGCGTACGGAAGCAGGTTCGGGTGCTGCTCGATGTTAAAGCCTTGGCTCAGACGTCGGAGTGCGACTTCGACATTCCCTAGTTTCTCATTTGGATCGACCTTCCGATAGATCTTAACGATGAGGCTGCCTTCCTCGCACTTGCAGTAGATCGTCTTCAGGAACTTGCCGTCACCGATGAGGCTGCCGAACATGACGTTCATCGACTTGTACCCCATGAGGTATGTGCGGTAGTGCGACGCGCTGTCGAGCTGCGGCTGCGCTCGCGGCGCCGCGTTCCCCATACTGGCTCGCTTGGTTCTCTCTCGCGGGGCTTGTCGTCGGCGGTTTCGCTACGCGTGTAGATGCCCGTGCCTCCCGTGGGGCCCTCGTATACTGGCTAGCGCGCACCCTTCGAAGCCGGCGTCCAACTTGCGCGCGCGTTGTCTCCCCCCTACCGTCACCCACGTGTGACGTCTTTCGGTCCGGTTCAGGCAGGTTGGTTGCTTCCTTCTTCTCATCATCAGGAAGCGGGCACACAACACGTGTGCCAGTTGGGCGGTACATTGCCATTCCCTACTGTGATGAACCACATTAAGTACGAATACTCTCAGAGTGATGGTCACGTTGTTTTCCGCGCTAACTTCGCATTTCAACCAATCATATTGACGCATTTGCGAGCTGGTTGAAGTTTCTCTCGTTTCCCCTCGCATTCTCCAAAACGCGGCGACGGCGGCAACCATGGAGACGAGCGACGATGCCGCGCCGCATCGGGTTGAGGCTGGTGGCGGTGACGCTGCAGTTCAAGACCGAGAGGACAGCAACGAGGATATCCACGAGCTGCGCAAGTTCATCGGTGAGCCGTTTCCGAATCTTGACGTGCTGTGTGTCAGAGCTGACGCGAGGACATGCAGTGGATATGATGCACACCGAGATGGAGTTCGTTGAACGAATCAAACAGAACGAAGACAGTATTGCAAACGTGAATGCTCGCATCGAGGAGTTCAAAGTGAGTGCGCATTTGGTTTTGTCTTTTCAAGCAGTGTAGCTCCGAGTCTGATTGCCGCGCTTGAAACAGGGATCTGTCAAGGCGGAGCAGTGCCGCACCAATGCAATTCAGGCACAATTACAATCCAGCATCCGAGAACTGCGCACGCTAGAAGACAAAAAGTTTGGTGCGATACTTCAATCCATATCAAAGTTGATCATTGGTGCTGACCATTGTTTATGCTCTGGACAGTCCTTGACACCAAATATCGCGAGTTCCAAGGTGAGTCAGCGCTGCTTATATGTCGTCGGCCGAAGGCTCACTCGTGATTTCAGGTGTTGTGTTGGCGCATGAGCTGGAGTCTATAAGTTTAAAAGGCCAGCATCAGCAGCTTCGACGCCAAATATGCATGTTGGAAGAACAAGTGACAGCGAACGCGCTGCGAATCGCCTCTTTCGCTTCCTCATCGGAGCAATCGAAAATGCGCCTCTCGCTGGGTACGCTTTACTCCGAAGAAGGTGATTTTGCTGCGCCTCATTCGATTTGTATAATTTCTTAGTGGTGGAGGAGATGGATTGCCGTGAACAGATCGACACTACTCGATCGGAGCTACAGAAAGTTCGGGCAAAAAGACGTTGTATCGATCAGCAAACGAAGCAGCTGGAATGTGACATCCGTGACACGAAGTGTGCTCATGACAAGATCAAAGAAGAGGTGGAGATTGCTCGAGTTGATCTTTCTGAACAGAAAGCTATACTTGGGGCGCTGGACCGGGATTGCTCTCGGCGCCGGACACAATTGCTCGATGAAGTGCATCAATCGCGTCAACGCCACGGTTTGCTGCTTGTGTTTTCGCTGTGTTGCAGCAGGGCTTCAAATTAACAAACTCCTGGTGAAGAGCAATTGAACAAAAAGCTCAAGGCAAAACAGAAGAAGTATCGATCGAAAATGCGGGCGGAGATCGTGACCCTAAGAAAGCGAGTTTCCTTCTTATCAAAAGGTACATTGTTTCTCGTGTGTACCACCAGTGCTTGAGACCCTAACTTTTTCCTGCGACAGAGCTGGAAAATCACGTCATGAGTGCAGAGGATATCCTGTCGTCAATCGTTCCGTTTCGAGACCAGCGTAATCAGCTAGATACAAGGTACAATAGATACAGAAGTGCTTGCTGATGCACAAGGCTGACTTCTAAACGCCAGGAAAGCTGCTCTCGAGTCCGAAGTCTCATGCTTTGAGGTGAGACATAACGCGTGCGGAGGGTAGGATGAACCTGTTCTCATGATTGGATAGGAGAGAATCGGACAGATGCAGCAGAAGATTGAGGAGTTCGATTCCTGCAAGGAAAAGTTCGATATCCGAGAAATGAAGGCTCAACTTGCGGAGAAGAACAATGAAGTTGATCTGACTGTCCGAGCGTTGAAAGCAAAACAGGTGCGGACCATTATCGCCGTGGCGTTTCTTTTATACTAATCTTACGAGTTGCAGGATGAGCTGTCTCAACTTCAGCAAGAAGATCAGATGGTCAGTGAGATGCATTGACTGTCACACTTGGAGAATACTGTGTAACTGTGGAGAGTTCAGCTGCGAGAAGAGCTAGACAAGGTTGATCGCCTCGTCAAGGAGACGTCCGTTGCAGACATCGATCAGAAAGTTGCAACGCTAAAGAATTCAAGAGAAGAGCTGCAGGCAAAACAGGAATGGCTTCTCGAGCAGGAGCGCTTAGCCAAAGATCAATACCAGCGCCTCAATGACGCCACTCAGGAGCAGCAACGAGAGTTGAAACGACTGAAAGCTGCAACTTCGAAGATGCAAAAAGATCTCCGAAAGAAGTCAACCCAACAACGTCAAGCGGCAGAGAAGTTGAAGGAGCAGGAAAGGCTTCTCAGCGCTCTTGATGAAGTTGACGAGGTACAGATCCAGCAAATAACACGTCTTGCGAAGACGATACTGACTAACCTTCCTCTCGTGTACGTCCTTTAGTGCACGAAGAGGTACATCTATCTGTTGACAATTCACGCCGCTGAAGGGAAGTTCTGATATCTCTATGACAGATTCGAAGAAGAGCTCCACGCTATCCGAATCACTCAAGCAGATGAACTGGATAGACGTGAGCGAGATCTGAACATGAAGGAGAAGGAATGGAAACGTCAGTGCCTCGAGGAGGAGACTCGACTTAAGTCAGAACTGGAAGATTGGAGCGCAAAGGTCAACCAGACAAAGGGCCCAACGTGTGATGTAAACGAGTTCCTCAACTGACTTCGTGAACAATTTGACGCAGGTGGAAGCACTGCAGGGAAAGCTTGGTGCTCCTTGAAGTCTTAAGAGTCACACTTCTAGTGGCTACTATCCTACCTAGATTTTATGTGTCACTCGGCCTCTAATAAGTACGAATGCGTTTGGCAGCCAAACTTTTGGCTTCGGTCCAAAAGCAAAACCGCGTTTCTTCCTCAAGTTGGGGTCAACCGACCGTGGTCTTGAGAACAATCGCTTCGCAGGCAACTGGTACGTCACAAGAACTGATCGCGTCAGATCGCGACTGCCTGCTGCGCCGCAAGACCATCCCGCACCATCCGCCGGAAAAGTTATCCAGCCGCTCCGTTTGTCCGTGCCAACTCTGGGAGAAACAACAGCCTTAACATGGGTAACACCGAGTCTCGCTCGTCAGCACAGAAGAACTCGTTGTCCAGCGATGACGCCGCGACCCAGCGCGGCAGCGCAGAGAACGGCGACACTCGCCTCTCATTGCCTGACGCGACCGACATCGAGCTGCCCGGTCGCGAGGAAGGCTCTCAGCGGCGACATTCGATGTCAGCGCCGTCGTCGCGTCGCTCGTCGCGGCGGCAACGGAACCGACACACGGATGCCGACCTCCGCGGACCCCCGGCTGGAAACGGCAATGTCGAAGCTGGCGGTATCGAGCGCGGTCAGCAGGCCACGGAAGAGCAGGCGGGCCAGGTCGGATACTGGTACTTGATCAAGAACGGCTACACCGAGCTAGTGAACCTCATCATCCGCCCGCCGCGTGCCAGCTACGATGTGGAGGAGCTGGGGCCTTCGACGTTCACATTCCTAGGGCGAGAGTACCAACGGATCGACTTCACTGTCGACAACGACCGCGAACAGACGCTGCAGTGCTCGCACTGGCTACCCGTGCAGAAGGAGGTCAACGGGATCAAGGAGTTCCCGTGTGTGATCTACCTGCACGGCAACTCGTCGTGCCGGCTGGAGGCGCTCTCTGTGCTGCGCACGTGCCTCGCCTCGGGCCTCTCGGTGGTCGCGTTTGATTGCGCTGGCTGCGGAAAGTCGGACGGCGACTACATCTCTCTTGGCTACTACGAGCGAGAAGATCTCAAGTGCGTCATGGATTTCCTGCGAGCCAAAACCAAAGTTTCGACCATTGGCCTCTGGGGACGGAGCATGGGCGCTGCGACGGCACTCCTCCACGCCGATCGGGATCCGTCCATCGCCGGTATCGTCGTCGATAGTGCGTTCACGAACCT
This sequence comes from Pythium rhizo-oryzae, assembly GCA_027475725.1. Classification (NCBI taxonomy): domain Eukaryota; phylum Oomycota; class Peronosporomycetes; order Pythiales; family Pythiaceae; genus Pythium; species Pythium rhizo-oryzae. Next base: position 1,335 of record JAMFLL010001876.1, on the reverse strand, counting down.
CGACGATCTCGTGCAAGAGATTGTCGAGAAAGGGCGCCGTGAAGGCTTCACGATCCCGGGTTTTATGGTGAAGATCGTGATGAAATTCATCCGCAGCTCTGTCCAGAAACGAGCCGTGTTTGACATCAAGAAACTTGCTCCCATCGAGCACGCCTCCATTTCGTTCGTACCGGCGCTGTTTGTTGCTGCAAATGGTGACGACTTCATCGGCCCACACCACAGTGACCAGATCTTTGCCCAGTATGCTGGCGACAAGAACATCGTGAAGGTCGCCGGTGACCACAACAGTGTCCGGCCGCAGTTTCTGTTGGACTCAGCAGGAATCTTCCTTCAGAGCGCGCTCCAAGTTGATCCGAAGTTGCTCCCGGAGGCAACGCTACTTGGCGGCTCCAGAAGCGGGCGCACGCCATGGTCAAGCACGGGGCCGTCGTCGCTGAACCGGCTCATGATGATGGACCTAGAGGCCGCGCTCCATGCTGGGCCGAATGCGACAGCCCACATCCCGACATCGGAGTGGTCCTGTCCGACCTGCACGTTCGTCAACATGGCTCTTCGCACTCATGTACGTGGGATCTTGACGGTGCGCGTGTAGGACCCAAGTCTAACGCTTCTCTCGTCGCTGTGTGCGTGCTCTCGATGTAGTGTGAAATGTGTCAGACAGGATACAAAGCCCCACAGGCGAGCCACGAAGCAAGCTCTCCAAAGCGCTGCAGCTCTTCGCCGGCTGCGCTTGACCGCTCCAACCTCGATACAGAAATCGATGATAGCCTGGTATCGAGCGCGACTTCGCAAACGTCCCCACCGGCGGCACCCGTGTCCAGTGCGCGAACGATATGATCCAAACACGACGGCAAACCACCGAGCACGAAGAGACAGTTGACAGCACTTTAACTCAAGATGCAGCGTGTTTCCGGATGTGGTCGGAGACGAGGACCACCGAGCCGTCCATTGCCTTAATTTATTGTAGCCATATCCTCCCACGACTTGCATCGAGCCGGGAGACTGAGTCTCAGTGTGACATTTCTTTCGAGGGGCTCAAGCGCTGAGTAGGATGGTAGACTCAAAAATAAAGACGGACACAGTCATCCTCGCTTGCCATCCTTCTTGGATCCGTTTTGATCCATGAGTTGAACAGGAGATGATGGTCTGCATGTTCCGGAGATGGAATCGTCCAACAGCACTAACCTGCATATCAACAACGAGACACAGACGACAGACGCGAGGACACAGCAAGAGATCGACGGGTGGCAAACATGGGGTGATAGAACGACGACCGCGAGAATCCCCCGCAGCGATCAACGCCGCCACCACTCGGCCCGCGAGGCGTGCACGGCG
>JAMFLL010001875.1:0-12709 GCA_027475725.1 Pythium rhizo-oryzae | reverse complement strand
CTGCCAGCATGATCCTTCGATTCCTCGTGCCGGTCAAGCTGCTGCTCGGCGTCATGCCTTCGCCGCAGCTCATGCAGACCTACGAACTCGATGAGTACTCAGGGCTCACCGAGGCGATCCGCGACGGCAACTTGCAGCGCTTCAATGATTACCTCGACCAGTACCAGGACAAGTTTATCCAGCAGGGCGTCTACCTGCTCATTGAAAAGCTGCGGCTGATCGTGCTTCGCAACCTCTTCAAGAAAGTGTACGTTTTGTCAGTTGCGGTCGAGAAGTATTCTAGTCTGGCTTGTTGAACTGACGGGTGCGGTGTGTGACAACAGGTACCTCATCCGCCAGAGACACCAACTGCACTTCCGTGACTTCGAGGCCGCGTTGGAAGGCATCACGGGGCAGCCCACAGACATGGACGAGATCGAGTGCATTCTCGCCAATCTGATCTTCAAGGGGTACATGAAGGGCTACATGTCCCATCAGAAGAAGATCCTCGTCGTGAGCAAGCTCCAGCCCTTCCCGCCAATCACGGACGTTTCTAGCTAAAACCACCGAATCACAACCCATGGAACCACCATCTCGCCATCGTGTGGTGTGCGCAAGAGTCTTCGTTTTATCATTCTATCGATGTACCATCGTGCGCAGCATTGCCTCGAGTTCAGCCCGGCGTGCTCGCTTGTAGTCGTCAACTAGCTCGTCTCTGGATTTTCCCTTCGTTTCAGACCCGACGAGTTTGAGGAGCGACGCAGGTTTGACCTGGCTTTCCTGGGCGATGTCCACGTTCGCGGATCTGGCTGCATTTGTGGCCGATGCCCTAGTCGGGACCTGTGATGGACGAGTTGGAGCGTTCGGCGCCTTCTGCGCTTGAGGCGCCCGTGACCCCGTCGAGGCGACTTGTGCCTCTATTGGACGGGTCGCGGCAGTTGTGCCCGAAGGGTGTCGAGGGCTGTCCAGCTTTACATCGAGCGAGGATGCTACAGCACTGGACTGTGCGACAGGTCGCTGCCGTCCTGAAGAAAGTGCACCGTCAGCATCGGACGCAGGGGGAACAGTTCGCCGGAGGGGAAGAGTGCCAGAATCTGGGCTCTCAAGGGCCTTCACGGCGCTGCCCTCAGCTGGAGCTTGGGTGGATCCACGGACGGGTGGGGGCACAGCCACGAGATTCTTGCGCAGCACTCGCTCAACAGCCCAGGAGCGCGTCACGGCCATTTTACCTTTACAGACCATGCGAGTCAGCCAACTGGGTTGTTCTTTCCGTTCACCACGCTGCGTCAAGCTGTGCTCACCAGTGGCCGCTGGATCACTTCCACTGACGGCGTGCTGCATTGTGGCGGACGAACCCGCGAGTGTCGGTAGACTGTTGCCTCTCGTGTTCTGAGCCTCAAGTTCCTGTGAGATCACACAAAAAAAATTGCTGAGTAATGGAGGTAATACGGACAATAGCTGGAGCAGCGTACCGCCTCGAGCATCCAGTTCAGGCGCGCTTCCTTGTCTTGGAGGCGGTTCACCAGGGTCGAGTATTCCTTCTCTTCCGCTGATTCCAGTGTGGTGACCTGTTTATCTGTGCGACTGCCCACGCGATCGTGATGCGGGCGCGGCTGTGGTGTCGAAGGAAGCACCGGGGGTGAATCAAGGTCTCCCCTCATGTCCTTTTCGGAGATGGATTTTGCAGTGGCTTCTTCTTCCGAAAAGGGGCGTTGGCCAGACGCAATGATCTGTTTGGCTGCCTGTCGCTGTGGGGAAGGATCGGTGAGTAGAACAGAGGTGCCTTTCGCCGTTTTCCCACTGAGTCGATCTCCACTGGATGGACATTTGTCATCATGTGAGTCAATCGGAGCACCCGATGGCCTGAGCAACCACAACTGCCTCACCGTTCAACGAGGCGATTTCGCTCTGAGTGCATAAGCAACTCCTTCAGTCGGCGATTCTCCTCCACCAACGCTGCATTAGCTGCTGCTGCCGAACTGTCGGCAATCTCCTGGTTACGGCGATGGGCCTTCCTGAGCAGTTCGCGAAGGCGGGTCACCTCCATCTATCGAAAAATTGACATTGATTAGAGATGGATCAGTGTATCAAGGCGGATCGCGTGTGCTGAATCATTTTGTCGTACGCGCATGCTGTGGATCTGGTTCTCGTAGTAATCGCGCTGCTCCCCCATCAGTTGCTCGTTCGCATATATTTTACGCCGAATCGGCCGGCATCGCAACGCCTTGAGTCGCTCTGCAAACCGGAGCGTCGCAAAGCTTTCTTCGAGGCTTTCGCGTGCGGGGCTGATGGTGACCACAAAAGCGGTTCGACCCACACCTTGGAGGCAGCTCTGAAGAAGCCGCGTAAGCACAGAGTCTCGATATGGGACATGGGCACGCTCTTTCTGCGTCAGTGCGAGCACGCAGTTGGTCAACGCTGAGAGGCTCTTGTTGATAGACGACAGCTCCGCGGCATACTTGTCGTTCAAATCACTTCCGTTTACATGCCATTTTTCGGATCCCCTGTACCCATGAACCGTAAGCTTCCATACCGTGCAACACACCGAAAGACCACACCGACTCACGCGAGATCCACGAAGAATAACCGAGACAAGCGACTCCTCGTTGCGGTGGACTTGGATGCGCTCTGACTCGATGTTGATGGCGGCCGCTTTGGACTCGTTGATATCTTGGACCCTTTCGTAGGCACAGAGTCCGAGTCCACCACGTTCTTGCGGAGCGTCACTTGGAATATCGAGTGCCCTCGACTGGAGTGCTGGTTGTATAAATTGTCGCGCACCTCGCGGTTCGTCGAGCCCTGGAGACACGTATTCGTGAACAGGATGCTGTTGCACGTAATCAACCATTCGACATACCTCCCGAAACGCGCGGAGCATCTCTGCTCGCGAACTGATTCGTCTCGACGTCAGGCCATCGACAAAAACAGTACCGTCTAGCTTTTGACGAATCTGAAGACTCGGAGCCTCTTTTGACGGTTGTGGGCGATTCCATCCAGCACGCGTATCGTGCGCAATACGATGCATCAACGCCGGACCAGAAGGCTGACGAATTGAAGCGCCGACATCCGATGACAGAATGTCGTAAATCCGTTCGTTGTAGATCTTCGATACAATGCACACGCGTAAGCTCCACAGCAACCTAAGCCACCCTACAGCACTACGCCACATACCTCGACGAAGGAACAGTATACTGTGAATGAGACCCCTGGTTCTGCTTTCGACTCACATTCTTCAATCTCGTCGAAGAGCTTCTGTATACAGCGCGGAACGACGCCATAGTTCTCGTTCATGATGATTGATCCGTCGTGACCCTCGCCGTAGTCGTCTCTAGTCCCCCGATGCGGGAGCCCACACATGGCTATGACAGTGCCATAAGAAACCTTCAGTGGATAGCAATGTGAAATAACCCACCACATTTGAGCACTAACTGTGTGTCTTTCCAGTACCGGTTTGACCACTAATCAGGGATGTTAGCTCTCCACTAGCGGAATGAGATGAAAACAACACAACTCACTAGGCAAATACACTGCAATCAAATCCCGCCAGCAGCCCGTCGATGCAATCTGGGTGATGCCACAGCCCATTCAATCTGTGAGCACACATTGTTAAGACTCAATTGTATCTACCGAAGCACGAACCTTGGACGCTATGAAATACATCCTGTTGCGTGGCATCACCACCAAAGACTGCATCCGCGAGCAGCGTTTTGATCTGGCCGTTTTTCTCCCATGTCACGCTCCTGTCTTGAAGTGACAGTGCGCTCTCGGTTCCTGATAGTGCATTCGGGACCGACGAATTACCGCCTTGTCGGCGCTTTCGACTGGTAGAGCTTCGGAATCGTCTCCTTCGTCCCATGTATCACCCGCATTGACCCACGGCTCCTCGTTCTTCTGAAGCGGTCGAACACGGACCACGACCTTGAGCTTTTCTTCCTCGGTGGGTGTCTCCACATCGCTGTCCACGTCGACAGCCACAGCATGGTCCTCCTTTTCATCAGCGAGGCGCCTGCGCGGACTGCCATGTGCTTCCCCCGAGTCCTTCGACGGCGACCCACCGCTCTCTCGGTGACGGGGTGACGCATCGATACTCCTCATCATGCACTCGCCTCCCAATTGTCACCGTGCAGCATACTCCACCTACCGCGCCACTGAGTTCTAAGCCACGCCTGAAATAGCACTTCGAACACGACCACATACAGCTCAACGCAGATCTTTAACCCTCACGGATAGTATCAAACCTTATGCATCGATATTCAACCAAACTGCCGCTGGCTTGCCTCGTCGTGATGCTATGCGTTCTGGCTGAAAGTGCAGCTCGCTACCCCGCCGTATCTTCGTTATCTATGGGTACATACGAACAGAGTTGAGTGTCGTCGCCTCACAGATCGATCTTGTCATACGTGACAGCCATTTTGTAGCGCTGCACGTACACAGCATCCGCTCAGTGTGACTTTCTTGCCACTGCCAAGCACACGGAGGTCACGGAGTAGCCCTTCGAGCGAGGATAGACGTGGCGGAACATCTTTCCCACCAATCTGTCGCACGAGTTTTGACAGTATCCGGATTGCCAGTTCATCGAAGCAGCGTCGGTCCATCAAGATCGCGGAGGATACGACAACGAACCCGGGGTCAGATTGGATCGTGTACTCTTGCAGCAATTCATTCTCTGTTGGTGGGGACAAAGTTGAACACTTGATATGAGCATGTAAGTGACAACCAGTGCCGACCAATTAAGCAAATCAGCTTACCTCGCGCGTCGAATTCGGCCTTTGCTGTCGCTGCGATCCGCTGGAATTGAATCAAATCCTCCAAGTCTTGTGCACCAGTCGCGCTTTCTTCGATATTCTCGAGAGCCTTGCGAATGCGAATACGGTCAAACACGAGCGATTCGTTGGAGGGATCTTCGACCCAAGACTGCCCGAATCGCTCGCACGTCGCTCGAAGCGACGGCTTGGATACACCGAGCAACGGCCGTAACAGCACAATAGAATCGTTGGCAGCTGTTCCATTAGGGACGAGGTTGGTGCGCGCCGCGATGCCCGCGAGGCCGTTTATACCGCTGGCGCGGCCAAGCCGGAACAGCACGGTCTCCAACTGATCGCCCAGATTGTGGGCCACAAAGAGGCACTTGACACCATGCGCTCGGCATGCCTCCGCGAGCAGCTCGTATCGGTACGCGCGCGCCTCTTCCTGGAGCTTGCTTTTGCGCGGCGCGCCGACGCGGCCGTCTCCTTTCTGCCAGTCGCACTCCATGACCACGTGACGCACGCCCCATTCACGCGTTGCGATCTCTCCGACATACCGCGCCTCTTCACCGCTCTCGACGCGCAGTCGGTGGTCCACGGTGATCGCGAGAAGCGGAGTGTCGACGTGCTGCGCGTCCAGAAACTCCTTGAGCAGCAGCATCAGGGCCATGCTGTCGGCACCTCCGGACAGCGCCACCGCTATCGGGAAGGTCCCGCCCGATTGCGCGACACACTTTCCTTTACCTACCGCGTCGTGCGCGCGTTCGCGCTTGTAGAGCTCGTGGAACGTTTCATTGCACACACCAACGGTACGCAAGTGGTCGGCGAACGCGGCGGGCGTCACGGCGCCGTGGCGCGCGGCAGCGCTGGAGACCAAGTGCGTCCAACGCAGAGACGTTTCGCCAGTCGACTGTCGGAGCTGAGAGCGGCGGCCGTATGCACGCAGCGGAGCCCGCGGGGCGGTGCGGCCGGGGAGACGTCGCCACATAACCTCCTCTACTGGCCGTTCAAGTGAACGTTTTGCGCGCGGAACACCATGGGTGAAGAGCTCTTCCGGCGTCGTGCCACCTCGTAGGAGTGACATTGAAAATGTTACTGTCAGGATAGTCACTGAAACGGGGCTATTTAGCCATGTGAACAGCTGCGACGAGACAGGTTGGACGACAGCCCCGACGTCGAAGACGAGGTGCTACGATCCCCCGACAGATCTATAGGGGCGCCCCACAGTTCAGATCGAGAGACGCCCACGCGTCGGCACGACGAGACGAGTATGGTCGAGGAATTGGTCAAGCAAAAGGTGGAGCTGCTCGCGCAGCAGCGCGCCAAGAGCGAGCGCATCCACGAGCTCCTCAACGGTGCGCGTGCAGTGGTCTTCAGTTGCGAGGGTTGAGAATTTTGACTGACGAAGTTGTGGTGGTCTGTCACCTTTTCAGCACCCGGCGGCTTCAATGAACACTCGCGCAAGACATGCAAGAATCTCGAGGCAGCGATCACGGCATCGAAGCGTCCTGGGTACTTCAATTACTACGAGCCGCCGGATCAAGTCAAGGCGCTCGTGCGCAATGGCGAAGTGGAGCGACTCTACGACCAAGTGATCCACTTGCAGAGGCAGATCGACCAGCTCACCGAGAAGATCGACGCGCAGACCCAGATCATGCTCGGCGCGGCACTGGCCTCTGCCTCGAGTCCTTCCTCAAAGCCAGGTGAAGTCTCTACGAGCGCATCGATTCCGACTGTTCACAACATGAAGCAGTGGTTCGCGACGTACGGTGCGCCAAAGCAGGAGACCAGCGATATGTACACCAGTTTCACCCCAGACAAGAAAGTTTACGGTGGTACATCGCACTACTCGGCGTTCCGGTCGCAAGCCAGCACGATGAAGAAAGGCCGCCTCACCAAGTGATCGTGACAAAGGCGATGGATTTTGTTCACGGAATATTAAACGCTATGTGTGCTGTGTGTTGAGGGTATGAGTGTTTTGTGAGTTGCTGGTGCCATGCGCTGGATGAAAAGTGAACGACAGTGGGGGCAAGCTTGTCCATTCGCTCGCCTGGGCTCTTCCGCAGAGCAGGGGCGGTGAATGGATATTCGCTTAGAACGACGCGTACTTGCCGAGCGCCTCCACGTTGCGCAGGTCCTTGCCGGCGTAGCGGGCCTTGGCGCCGAGCTCCTCCTCAATGCGGAGCAGCTGGTTGTACTTGGCGAGACGCTCCGAACGGCACGGCGCACCAGTCTTGATCTGGCCAGCGCTCAGGCCAACAGCGAGGTCGGCGATGAACGAGTCCTCGGTCTCACCGCTGCGGTGCGAGGTCATGATGGCCCAGCCGGCCTTCTTGGCCATGGTCACGGCCTCGATACTCTCGGTCACGCTACCGATCTGGTTCACCTTGAGCAGAAGGGCGTTGCAAGCCTTCGTCTCGATGGCACGCGCGACACGCGTCGGGTTCGTGACCGTGAGGTCGTCACCGACGATCTGCACGTCCTGGCCGACCTTGGCCGTGAACTTGATCCACGACGCCCAGTCCTCCTGGTCGAACGGGTCCTCGATCGACACAATCGGGCTCGTGCCCTTGCACTTCGTGATGAAGCTCTCGTACATCTCAATGAGCGAGTCCACCGAGATCTTGTCCTTCTCGGCGCCGCTGGGGTTCTTGAAGTCGAGGTTGTAGCGACCGTCCTCCTTGCCCGTGTAGAACTCCGAGGCGGCGACGTCCATGCCGAGGTGGACCTTGTCGGTGTAGCCCGAGATCTTGATGGCCTCCTGAATCAGCTGAATGGCCTCGCTGTTCTCCTGGATGTTCGGGGCGAAACCACCCTCGTCACCGACGGCGGTGGCGTCGAGGCCGTAGCGGCCCTTGATCACCTTCTTCAGGTTGTGGTAGACCTCGCAGCCAATCTGCATGGCCTCCGAGAAGCTGGAGGCGCCCACGGGCAGGATCATGAACTCCTGCATGGCGAGCTTGTTGCCGGCGTGCGAGCCACCGTTGATGATGTTGAACGATGGCACGGGCATGCACGGCGTCGGGTTACCGGCGAGGTCGGCGATGTGCTGCCAGAGCGGCACCTTGCGCGCGGCGGCGCCGGCCTTGCAGAGCGCGAGCGACACGGCGAGGATCGCGTTGGCGCCGAGCTTCTTCTTGCACCAGCCCCACTCGTTCTTGGTGCCGTCGAGCGTCTCGACCATGTACTTGTCGAGCTCGCTCTGCTTGGTCTCGTCCTTGCCGACAAGCGCGGGCGCGATGATGTCGTTGACGTTCGCGATGGCCTTCTGCACGCCCTTGCCGAGGTACGCGGCGCCGCCGTCGCGGAGCTCGAGCGCCTCGAACTCGCCCGTGGAGGCGCCTGAGGGCACGGCCGCGCGGAAGAGGCCGTGCTCCGTGGTGAGGTCGACCTCGACCGTGGGGTTGCCACGCGAGTCAATGATCTGACGGGCCTTGATAGCGACGATCGGCATGGTGGGTGGAGAGAGAGGGGGGGGGGGAGAGGGGGTCTTGAGGTGTGGGGCTTGCGCGTCCAATTCCAAAGTGAGAAGAAGAGCGAACTAAGAAGCAAGCCAAACACAGCACGGCGGATCCCTTCGAATCCCCTGGGGTGGAAGTGCCAGCAGCTCCAGTGTGTGAAGTCGCCCTGCCACCGCCGGCACGTCATCACCGGCTGATTGAAGCATAAAAGCGGGTCAGAAACAGGACATATCCTAGTTGAAACACTAAAATAGTGCCAATGGTCCGAAGATAAGGTGCCATGCGTGTGCCAGGTATCCAATCGCCGGCGAGATGCGAAACGTGAGGTGCAGGGCGCGCGTGTCTCTGCGTTTTTCCCCTTCGCGGGGCCGAAAAACCACGCGGCGAGCGCGTGGTTTTTCTGCTTGGAGCTCGCGGGCGTCATCTCTGGTTTGTCCCGCGTTCGTCGAAGGGGGCAATCATCCGGAGATGGGTTCGAAGGCGCCACGGCGCCACCCTGCTTGGGGACCCCAAGCTAGCGTTTCTCTCTGCATCCCGCGTGTTGCCCAGGCAGACTGAGTCGTGCGTGCCACAGATACGCGACGAGGGAGCTCGAGCACGCCCAAACGAGACCCAGCTCGTGCATGCACCAGTCGAGGCGCAACGTCTCTGCTCCGTTTGATTGGCGACGAAGGCTCTCTAGCTCGTTTGGGGGACCGCGCGACTGGCGCACTGACATGCATATACCAATTGGAGGCGTGCTCTGCTGCGGCTTCTGCTGCTGCGTGCGGGAGACAGATTCTTCAGCCAGCGGTCCCTGCACCAGCGTCGCCGCCGAGCATGCATGGCAGGACTTTCTTCTACCGTACCGGTATTAGCACGTTCAATTTAGTTTTACCTAGGCTAGTCTTATCGAATCGAATCACCCAAACACCCAGGACGGGGTTCAAACACCCAGGCTTCTAGAACGCGGAGCTGCTCGCCTGGGTTGGGTCAATTGGTTGGCCAAGGCCATCAAACGACGCGCACCTTGATTGACAGGCGCGGTGGACGGGATCACATCCAATCTCTCAGCGCGACATCATGGGCAAGAACAAGGGCAACAAGGAGGCGGCGGCGGCCGCGGCGGCTGCGCCGAAGGCGCCGCAGGAGATCGCGGCCGAGCCGGGCTTCTTCGGCCACGTGCTCAAGCCGGGCCAGTCGCTGGTGTGGGAGAATGAGACCGAGGAGCTCGCGCTGCAGCTCACCACGGCGGCGCTCGGCCCCAAGGTCACCCCCGGCCGCTCGACGCTCATCGCCGAGGCCAAGGACACCAAGATCGCGCTCTGCACGCTCATCCCGGAGAAGACGGAGCAGTGGAACATGACGCACATCTTCACGCCGTTCGACGGCCCCGTGCTGTTCCACAACGAGGGCGTGAACGAGATCCACCTCACGGGCCTCATCGACATCCAGGACGACGAGGACGACGAGGAGGGTGGCCACCACGACCACGACGGCTGCGAGGACCACGACCACGACGACGACAGCGACGACGACGAGGGCATGCCCATGGATGGCACCTACAGCGACAGCGACGACGACGAAGTCATGGTCTTCGGCGGTGACGACGATGATAGCGAGGACGACGACAGCGAGGAGGAGGACGACGAGGAAGACGAGGGTCGCTTCGAGGTCCTCGAGGAGCGCGTCCATGGCGAGGCCGGTGAGAAGAAGCAGAAGAAGGAGACGCCCAAGAAGAAGGACGCCACGCCCGCGAAGAAGGACGAGAAGAAGGAGACGCCCAAGAAGGAGGCAACCCCGGCAAAGAAGGAGGCGACCCCGGCCAAGAAGGAGAAGGAAGCCACGCCGGCCAAGAAGGATGAGAAGAAGGATGCCGCCACTCCTGCGAAGAAGGACGCGGAGGCCGCGAACAGCAAGAAGCGCCCGGCGTCGACGGATGCCGTCGAGGTGCCGAAGAAGGCCAAGACCACGACGCGCGTGCACAAGGGCGTGACCATTGAAGAAGTGTAAGTACTGTGGAGAGCTACGCGATAGCATTTGAGGACGTTTGGCTGACTGGAGATCCTGTTTTTGGGTGTAACAGTGCTATTGGCAAGGGCCAGCCTGTCGGTCGCGGCAAGAAGGTGAGCATCCTCTACCGCGGTCGTCTGCTGAACGGCAAGCAGTTCGACGCGAACCAGAACCGTAAGTCGCCGTTCTCGTTCCGTCACGGCGTTGGCGACGTCATCAAGGGCATGGACATCGGTATCGAGGGCATGCGCGCAGGGGGCAAGCGCACGATCACGATCCCGTCGCACCTCGGCTACGGCAAGAGCGGCGCGGGCGCGTCGATCCCGGGCAACTCGACGCTCATCTTTGAAATCGAAATGTTGTAAATACCGCGGTAATAGACACGAGACGCACGTCCGCAATCCTCCTTTGAGTGTCAATCGGTTCCTCAGCGGTGTCAGGATGGCTACGGCTTGTTGAACTAAAGCAGCGCGTTTCCGTTTGCGGCGCCATGCGACGGTGAAACCTCTGATAACATAACGGCTCCCCGTTTCTGCAGAGTGGTGCCGGTGAAACGACTGGCGTGGGACCAGATAAAGAAAACGCGCGGCCGTTGGAAGAGGCGCCGCGAAGCGACGCGCGATCCCATGGGTCCCGGCTCGAGAGAGTCGTTTCTTCAACGTACGGTCGTTTCTCCTTCTCCTCGCGCTCTCTCGTGGTGGCCCCCATCGGCCATGGCGACGGGCCAGCTTTCGCGTGCGGGGTGGGCTTTGCGCCGCTCCTCTATTTTTACCAAAGAGCTATTTGCGCGCAAGGCCCCGCGACGTCGACCAAGCCAAGTGGTGAGTGCGAAAGGCGAGAAGCCTTCGGTGGAGATAGATGATACGGATGGGTGTTGACGATGCGCGTATGACAGAAGCAGCCCACGCACGACCACCACTATGGGCCGCAAGAAGATCAAGATCCAGCGCATCGAGGACGACCGCAACCGCCAGGTGACGTTTGTCAAGCGCAAGGGCGGGCTCTTCAAGAAGGCCATGGAGCTCTCCAAGCTCTGCGACTGCGAGATCGCGCTTATCGTGTTCGACTCGAACGACAAGCTGCACCAGTACTCGAGCACGGGCGTGGACCAGATCCTGCTCAAGTACACCGAGTACAGCGAGCCCTACGAGATGAAGGACAACAACGACGTGAGTTGTGATGGGCGCACCATACTCCCGTATGGACAGTGTGTACTCACGTGTTACCTGCTTGGTGTACGATGTAGTACGAGATCCTGTTTGGCGAGAAGAAGAAGACGCAAGACGCGTCGGCTGAGCCGCCCGCGCCGACAGCGACCGTCGCGCCGTCCTCGAAAGCGAAGAGTAGCAGCAAGCGCAGCAATGCCTCTTCGAAAGCGGCGTCGGCTCAGTCAACACCGTCGTTCGAAGGCGCCGACGACGGCGCCGCGCTTGGGCTCACGAACGATCCGGATCAGTACCTGCCGAACAGTGCCCCTCGAGGCCAAAAGAAGCGCGTCCATCGCAGCTTCCAGCAGCTGCTCAAGAAGGATCAGCTCTCGTATGTGCCACCGTCGCTCCCGCTCTACCAGCACGGGGTACGTCATGGAGCTTGGACAGGTTGGCCCTGTGACCTGGAAGTAGTCGACTGACTCGAATGCATCCTTTGCAGATGGGGATGTTTGCCGGTATGCCCATGAACCACTTGCTGGCGGGCCTCCCGAGCCCGTCCAACTTCTCCAGCATGCTGCCGTCACCAACCAGTACGTGCCCTGTTTGGATCCCTTCATGCAGGAGAAGCGAAAGGTCGCGTACTAACCGCAATCTCTGCCTGTTTCTCCACAGCGAGCATGCTCCTGCGCCACGAATTCAGCCCTCAGAGTGGCGGCGCCGGCATGTTTGGCTCCTACCACCACTACGCGATGGGCGCCGGTGACCCGCACGACAAAACCGGCATGCTCGGGCTCAGCCTCATGCCTTCCGACTTTGGCCACGCGGGGCCGATGGGGTACTCGTACTTCCCGCCGCCCAAGCTCGCCGTCACGCCTCTTGCCGCTGATAAGGAGTCCAGCCAACGCGACGCCACCACCACGAGCGAGTCACCGCGGCGGTCAGCGACCAATAACGAAGACGACACTGGCGAGGATACTGGTGACGAGGCAAAGTGCATTGACGGCGCGCGCAGCCCGAGTCCAGCTGCAATGGAAACAACCCAAAACGACGCCGAGACGACAGCAGACGCGAGCGCCTCGGAGGCGTCGCTCAAGCAAGAGCCAACGGAGAAGGACACTGCGGTGGATGGGGATGACGATAAGGAGACGACGAAGGAGGAGAATGCAAGCGCAGAAGCCAGTGGGAGTGGAGAGAAGCGCGCTCGCGCTACCGAGGTCGACGAGGCGCTGCTGTCGCCGCGGAAACGACACCGCGTCTCCGCGGTATGAGGCGCTGAAGGACCGACCAGTAGCGCCCCCCCCCCCCCCCCCCCCTCCCCACCCTCCTCTTACATCTCCTACAATAGTCAGTTGTCACACTGCCCCACACTCCTCCCTCCTCC
>JAMFLL010001874.1:0-12716 GCA_027475725.1 Pythium rhizo-oryzae | reverse complement strand
ACCGGCGCTGTACGCGTACGCGGAGCCGTAGAGCCCTTTGGCGAGCGAGTGGCCCGGCGTCAGGGCGGCCGTGCCCGCCGTGCTGGAGCTGCGCGGGCCCAGCAGCGGCAGCGACTCGCCGCCGCCGCGGCCGTCCGCCGCCGACGTCGAGCGCGGCATAGCAGTTACGGAGGAGCGGAGGGAAGTGGGGAGAACGAGGAGACCGGTGTGTGTCACGCGGGGGATCGGAGACCGTCCGAGACACTCGCACACTCAAGCGGATGGAACGCGGGCGGGGCTTGTGGTGACGTCTCCCTCTCGCCCGCTGCCATTGGGCGGAGCTGCTCAAGATCTCCATCGTGAGCTTTTTCCGCGGAAGGAAAAAAATGATACACGGGCGTAAGAATCGGTTTTTACGCTGGATAATTACACCTGAGTGCAGATTCTGTAGCCATGTTGGCTCTGAGACTGAAGCCATGTGCGTGCGTGGATTGCGGGTGAAGAGATGCACCTGCGCTGTGGGACCACACGACCACGTAGGTCTCAGCTATACAGACTCTGTTTACCAGTGAAGCAGCCAGTGGGTAGTCTATTTGTTAATAAGTTAGGCGGCTTTCTCTGGTTTACAGCAGCGCATCCGTCGCGAGACTTCGGTTCTCGCTCTCTCCCTCTCCTGCCGAACTTGTGTGTGTGTGTGTAGGCACGCGCGTCAATCTCTCTCAGGCTCTTCACGTAGCCACCCCTTCTGGAACGAGAGCCGGTGACTTCGCTGCGGCCGCAAGCCCCTGCTCGTCTAGAGTAGACGAGGAAAGGATGCTGCCCATGGTGGACTCAGCGTCAGCCATGAGTTGCTCAAACTCTTGCCCGATGCTCAGTGGCGCAGAAGCCGTGCTGGCAGTATCCTGTCGCAACGACTCGCTGGACGCCACGCGCGGCAGCGTGGAAAGTGACAGTCGCTTGGGCTCGAGGTAGTAGCCTTCGGGTTTCACAGGCAGACGCTGCACACTCTCCTTGGCAAATAGTATGGAGCAGAGCTCTTTGAGGATCTCTTCGACGACGACGTAACCGCAAAGCAAACGAGTCTCCGGCTCGTGGTCGTTCAGTGACGCTTCATTGTTTTCCTCGACGAGCTTGCGACGGATCTCGGCTAAGCGCGCATGGCCGTTCGCCAGTCGCGACGTCCGTCGAATCGCGTCCGCGTGGACCTCCTCCAACACTGCACGGAAGCTCGTGGTCTCGCCGCTGCCTAAAATTTCGGCGATATCAAACACAACCGAGGCGCACTGGTTCTTCTGCGCCAGCACTGAAATCAGCCCAGAAAGTGCCAAGTTCTCATAAAACGAACTCTCCAGCACTCGCTCCAGCCGGTTCAGCACGAGGCGAATGAACACGGTCGACTCGGAGGAGTTCCCTTTCGCTGATGGCGACTTTGCGTTCAGCACTGACGACGTGACTGGTGAGTACGAGGGTAGCGATATCGTGAGTGGCACTTCCTTGAGAGGCTTCATAGCGTTCCTGGTGGCTGCTGTTCGGGACGACGTCGAGCTTGACGGCGGGGTACCGTTCTCAGACTCGCCCCGACCTGGTCTTGTCAGCTCGGACGAGTCGCCAGTCGCTTTCGCTTCACTCTTCTCACTGCTGGCGACGCCAAGCGATTCGTCTTCATCATCACTGTCCCAGAAATCGTCCAGCACTGCGGGAGCGCGTTGACATGTGACGTACTCAGCGTCGGCAATATACGATAGCAGTGAGACGATCTGGTCCTCGAACGTGTCTGAGTCGTTGGGCGAGCTGACGGGGATCTCGACGTTGCTGGCCATGCTGTCGAACGCCTGGATCTTCCAAATGTGCGCATTGGCTGCGACTGCCGACTCTGGGAACCGAGACGCGAGCCAAATCGCGCTGTTCATCTGGATTCGAGGGCTCAACGAGCCGATTGAGGCCCTTCGTTGGGACACAATTGCTGGCGCTGAGCTTCCGAGCAGCGTGCTGTCTACGTAGTCGTTCTGGAGCTCCAGCAGACTTGTGAACAAGTCCATCGTCGCGATACAGAGTGAGCTCGACAGTGAATCCATGCGGTGCATCAGCTCCATCGGCAACCGTCGCTCGGCCGACGCTTCCTCTGCTACCAGCACTGGCTGTGCGGATGCTGTTGTCTCTGGATTAGCGATCTTCTCTACTTGGTTGGCCGACTCTAACGTGGTCTGCTGTACGAGGAACTGCACAAACATGAGCAGCAGCGGGTTTGCCATCGTGTCCTTGCAGGACGCTGCGAGTTCTTCGAGGATGATCCTTGCGTAGAGCGTCGCCGTACGTGCGGTGGCCTCTGAAGTGTGCATAAGCCCTTCTGAGAGCGGACCCTCAAGAAATCGCAGTCGAAACTGCAGTAGGATCTCGCTGCTAATCGACGCCTGCGACTCCATCCCCACTGTGGCCGCAATCTCGGCCTCCGTGAGCTCGTACTGCCCCACCATCGCCAGCGTGCAGCAAAACCGTAACCGCGTCGCCAATGATTGAAGCAGGATGTCCAAACTGGGGCCATTGGTGGGCTCAACGACACCACCGTTGGCGTTACTGCCAGCACTGCCGCGTCGCAACTTGTCGGGGAGTGTCTTGGGTAACGCGTCGTACGCCGAGATGACGCCGTTGACTGCGTAGTGGCAGAAAGGTGTGAGTTTGAGGATGAAGCGGCAGAGCGCGGGCTCGTGGATGCTCGCAGCGATCACCAGCGCCTCGCGACACTTCTCACCGGCCTTCTGACTCGCGTACATGTGCGGCAGCAGCCCCGTGAAGAGCACGAGGTCCGAGATCTGCGAGCCGCTGCGGCGGTCCGCCTGCAAGAAGAAGAACTCGGTCTGCACGGGATCGCACCGCAGCTTCTTCCACAGCACGTTGAGCAGACTGATGAGGCACTTGCGCACGACCGGGTCGTCGACTTCCTTCTTGGTCGCGGCCTGCAGCAGTGCGACCACCGAGACGTGGACCTCGCGCGTGGGCAGGATCGGGTGGTTCACGCGGCTCAGCAGTGCGCCGACAAACTGCATCGCGAGCGACATGATGCCGCAGGGCTGGTCGCGGCGGCCCACGTCGCACAAATGCGGGATGATCTGGCGCTCAAGCAGGTACTCGAGGCACGCGCGCGGCGCCTGGTCGCCGCCGCCGTGGCGGTCCGCGTCGCTGTCGGGGTCGCCGCCGCTGCGTGCGAGCTCGGCGCAGTCCGTGGCGTTCTCCTCGGCGTAGATGAGCAGCACGAGCTTCTGCAGCGAGTCGCGCGTGTGCGACTCGAGCAGCTGGCGGCGCTGCTCGAGCTCGTCCAGGTCGCGCGCCATGATGGTCTCGAGGAAGCGCGCGACCGTGGTCCAGCGGTGGTGGAACTCGTCCACGGGCGACTCGTAGAGCGTCGGCGCCACGATGTCGGCGGCCTGCGCCAGCGCGTCCGACGCGCGCGCCGCCACCATGCGGATCTTGCTCTTGAGCCAGCTCATGACGCGGGGATAGATAGACGGAGATACAGAGACGGAGAGAGTGAGAGAGCGTCCGCCGTCGCCTGCCTTCCTCCCGCTGTAACGCAATGGCCACACCCCTGGCGATGAAGAGTGCAAGTCACTCGCACGGGGAAGGGAGGGAAACACACTCGCAACGGTTTGAGTTAGGAACCATCTATCCGGTAGGAACTGGTTTGTGGTCCGAAGGTAGCGCGAAGGTGACGTGTTAAAAGCGCCCCGCCTTCTGTGGTGTTGTGGCACGTGCCAAGCAAGCATCCCCAGACGGACGGAAGAGATCGATTTGCGGGCGCCGATGGAGGTCTTGCGGAGCGCGTTGCTGCGGCGCCGCGGCGCCGTGCGGAGCGCCGTCGTGGTCTCTTACGCGCGCCGCGCGCCGGCGGTCGTGCAGGCCGCGTGCGGCTTCGCAACGCAGTCGGACGCGGCGGTGCCGACGCCGATCGCCACGGCAATGGCGCTGGCCGAGCAGCTGGAGCATCCCGAGTCGTCGCGCATAGGGCGCTCGCTGCTGTCGCGGCCACACTGGACGCCGGACGCGGCTGGATCGGGTCTCTCCAGCGAGGAGCTCAAGAGGTACGACGGATATATGGCTGTCTGGTTGAGAAAGAGGATCACGTGGACACTGACAGATACACCCTGCTCGCTTACAGTGCTCGGCGGTGCCTCGAGTCGCTGCGCGACCGCGTGGAGCGCGAGTGCACGGAAGGCCCGGACTCGCCGCCGTCGACGGAGAAGCAGCGATACGAGCGACGCGAGAAGGCGACCAAGCGGCGCCTCGGGCGCATGCTCTTGGCGCTCATGCGCCAGGGACACTACAAAAGCATCGAGGGCATCGCGTTCCTGTGGGACGACGTGTTCCCGCAGCACTCGCGCAACAGTAACCACTGGGGCGTGATCTGCGAGCACTACGCCGTCGCGCTCAACAAGCAGCGGCGCTACAGCGAGGTCGTCGAGAAGCTCTTCACCAACTGGCTCGTGAGCCTCGAGGAGGAAGACGCGGAAACGGTCAAGACTGCCATGGCCTCGCAGTGGAGCCTGACACCACAGACAGTTTCCGCGCTGTTGCTCGCGTGCGGTAACCTGAAAGATGCCGAGACGGCCGTTCGCATCCTCCGAATCGCGCGCGATCACGGCGTGCAAGTCCCCAAGTCTGCGCATTTCGAGCTTCTCGACGCGATGATCCGCGACGACCCCCTCGAGAACTTTGAGGCTGCTTTGCAGGTCTGCAACGTGCTCGTACACGAGTTGGAGGGCCACGTGCCCCTGCAGATTCAGCCGCGACTGATCAAGGCCGCTGCCGAGCGGGGCGAAGTCGAACGCGCGATGCAGTATTATCATCACCCTTCGTCTGCTCCCATGAACGGATACACCGAGCTCCACTTTGACGTGTGCCTGCTGACATTGTGGGATCTGCGGCGTGTGAACGAGATGCTGACCATATTGCAGCACGTTGTGGACTCCAAGACCGCAAGCGCGGACCTGAAAGAACGCATCTGCAAGGGTCTCTTGCGCAAGTCCGTGGAAGAGCGCAAGGACGACTGTCGTGAGCAGGCCATGCAGGCAACCGTTGGTGTCCTTGGGCTCATGGAGAAGCACCGCATCCGTGCAAGCAACAAGCCGTTCCCGGTGCTGTTAACGACGCTAATTGAGGACGAGCACATCGATTCCGTGGAGGGCTTTGTCGACTTTTTCGCCAAGTACCCGCATGTGATGAAGTGGAACGCGTTCATGATCTGCGAGTTGCTTCTCGTCGCTGTGCGGCTGAACCAGGTCAAGCTCATCGACGATTTGGTGGCCCACGCTCTGGACAACGGCATCCCTCTGAAGTACGTGGCGCTCGAGAGTGTCGTCGCGTACTACTACCGTACAGGCAAGTTCAACAGCGTCGAGAAGGCGGCGGACATCATCCGCGCGCTGCGGAAGAACAAGGACATTCCGCTGGGTATGGCGTTGAGCGAGATCGGCATGATATGCAATAGCAAGCTCGGCCGCTCGGAAGAGGTCGTGCTGCTTTTTGAAGACTTCGCGAAGCTCGATGGCGAGCGCAAGCGCGTGCTCACGCGCAAGCCGATGTTGAAGGCCGCGGTCACCGCTTACACCAAGCTGAAGCGCTACGACGAGGCGAACGCCATTCGCCAGCTCCTGGAACTGCATCACGAGACTCATGGCGAGGAGGCTGGTGAAGACAGCGACAGCGACAGTGACGAAGAAGATGACCTTACAGACGACGAGTCGGACCATGTTCCGGCGCAGTCAATCTAGCGTTAGAGACTGTACACCAGCCACTCCATTCGATGGGAATATACGATCATGGGAACCAAACTGCATCCGTTGTAACTGATTTCTGTCGGTGCGGCACAAATTTAGATGCGTTCTCAGGAAGGTGACGTCGTCCACGGGAGCATAGTGTCGCCCCAACACAGCAGAGCTTCCGCCAGGTGCTAAACTCAACGGCCACGTCGCGCGTGCATCGTGTGGAGACGAAGCGCGGGAGAATGACCAACCATTCCTCTACAAGCGTCATCGAGAGTGACTTGGACGTTCGAATCGATGATCTTCTCGCTGAAGAAGCGCGACTCGGACTTGCTATGGAGCCCGTCGAGACGTCTGAGAGCGACAGTAAGTCAGCACTGCTCGATCCACCGACAGAAGTGCTCGCTCCGTACGATCCGTTCGTGAAATGGTTGCTTTCCGCGCCTATCGAAGAAGTCACTCTCATCCATGAGGTCATTCCGTTCGATGTATCGCCACAATTCGCAATACCCAGACAGTTCAGTTCAGCAGACGACGACCGACTTGAGAGTTTTCGATCAAAGGGGGAGGCTGAGTACAAACGCGCAGAGGTCGAGGCGGAATGTGAGGCCGTGGCCGACTTGCTGTCTGTGGCGACAAGGGAACGCAACGGCATCGCAGACACCGTGCTGGATCTGGAGGACGAGCGAGATGTCAGTCGGGAGCGGATTGCGCTGCTCGAGTCGCGGATCGTGAAGCACCTGCAAGATCGCGACCTGGCAATAGCGGAAAAGTACACGACAGAAAAGCAGATCGAGGATGCCGAGCTCTGGAAAGCGCAGCAGACTCCAGAGAAACGGTCGTCCATGTTCATGGGTTTGCTAAAGAAGACCGACAAACGCAGCAGCCTCGCCGTCCACACAATCAAGGACATCGAAAAACTCCAAAAAGATATCGCGGACACCAAGCTCGAGACGGCGCTGGCCAAGGCCGAGCTGGACACACACTACTACCGACTGCGGCAGCTCGAGAAGAAGTGTGTCGCGCTCAAGCTCGAGATCGCGCAGGCGAGCGCGCTGGAGGACGACCTCCAGGCAAGTCTGGCGCAGCTGCGGCGCGAGCGGCGCGCATCTCTGGACAAGCTGCACCAAGTGAGCGAGTACTCCATAACAGCACAGAAGCAGATGAGCCCCAAGGGGGCGAAGAGCAAGAACCTGAGCCCCACGACACCGACCAAGTCCAGCTTGCGGAGTCCACGGCGGACCACTCTCCGGATGTAGCCATTTGAATCAAAGAGTCCACTATTCCAGCATACTACAGTATTATGCACAGAATGATGGTCTGCCAATTTCCCCGCCCCAAATTTTTTTTCCCGCCCGCATTGAAGTTTCCCCTCGTCGAGAGAAGAGCAACGCGATGTGGCCGCTGCTCGTGGAGGGAAGCGGGCGCGACCGCGAGGAGGAGAAAGACGAAGCAGAACGGAGCGAGCACTCACGATGGGAAGGTGACGCACACCGAGGTGAGGAGGACACTGGCGTGCTCTGACGGGCGGTTGACGTGGCTGAAGGAACGCGGTTTCTCTATGGGTGCTGTAGCGTACTTCAACGAGTATCGAGCGATCTGGTCGCACGCGCACAGCTCGAGTCTGCGCAAGCTGCCCTCGGTGGATGAGCGAGATGACTTGGTGGTGCAGAGCGCGAAGACGCGGTTCTGTGAGGAGGCGAATCGGGTGTGGCACTGTGTGACGTCCGGCGGCGGAAATGCGGCGCGGGATGGTGCGCTTGGCGTTGAAGACGCAGTGTTACCGTCAGTCTGGACGCGCGTCCAGCTCGCGAAGAAGAAAGATTCTGTAGTCTGCGAGGAGAGCGATGGCAAGAATACTTCATGTCGGAGAAAGCAAAAAGGGAGGAAGATTGACGATCTTCGCGACACTATTCGGATCCTCAAACGGCAAGACAACGGCTACGGACGAAGCGCAATCAGCCGTTTGCAAGATGAGAGTAAAGCGATTTACGAAGCGCGATTGAAGGAACCACCAGCTCTGCCTGAGTGTTCAGTCGTGTGGGATATTGTTCCCGTGGCAAAAAGGTCAGTTATTCTGAAGCTTTAAGGGATGCAACCACCAAAGTAACCCACTCTTGGTTAGATCAATCGCAGCGGATGAACTGCGGCAACACTCTGAAGAGAGCACGAAGCGTGCTGTTGTGAACCATCGAACTAGTTCGCCAATGAAGTCACCTCGAATGATCGATGCACCATGTCGTTTGGTAGAAGACCGTTTCAAGAACGCTACCAATCGGCTCGCCTTGCAAGCAAACCAATTGCTCAACGCAATAACGCTCCGCGTATGCGACCCAACCGAACCTGGCGCCCGACGCGTCTGGCTGCCTTCCATATTCGACACGATGAAGCTGCCACTAACCTCAATCGGTCCGGGCGGAGAACTCCTCTCTCCCATCGTCGCATCGAACGAGGTCCCAAACAAGGAATCTATGGAATCTATCTGCAGTCAGGACCGTGCTCCCAAAAGAATCAAGTTTGACGGCTTGGTGAAGCAACATACCTGCCAAACACCGATATCTGCTTTGGCATCCGCCGTTCTCAAGGCTGTTGTAAAGAAAAACGCAAGTCTTCTTTTCGGTGGCTCTGTCCCGGGATGCGCGACAAATAACATCGGCATGTTGCTTCGTCGGGCAAGTTCGTCAACAAAGTTCCCAGGTCAGTTCGACTTTGTCACCAGCGATGGTATTCAACTGCTTGTGCTACCTCCCGAAATTGTGGTTCGAGATGGGAAGCGAGTGGATAGTGCGAATCAAACACTGCAAGCTCAAGCCCAACAAGTTTGGCGATCAATCCAAACTCCGAACATATCGTTGACAAGCCTATCGTTAGCTCTTCCGTCCGTTTGGAGACACAAGCAGGCCCTTGACAGCATCCAACGTTCAAGGCTGCGGCAGTGGGCGCTACCGGACCATCTTGAGGTCAGGCTCGAAGATCCCGTGTTGGTACCTGTGACCGGCATCAAACACACATCGAAAGCCGAAAGACCGCCATTACTCGAGGCCGCTTCGGAAAGCGATGTGACGCCAGACGACGTAACTCACGATGTCGACACTACTGGGTCCAAGATTGTTCGCGATGACGTGACGCGGTCGTCGCAAACAACGGCTCCTTCGAGAATCAGAAAGGTTGCTTTCAAATTCCAAGCGGATGTGTCGACTGAAGACCTCGTGGCGTCATTTCTCGGTGTAGACTTGAACGTCATACCATCAAGCGTAGAATGTTCAAGCTCACATCCAGTTGCAAGTTCTGAAGACCTGATAGCGCCGTCAAAGAGCGATGATTCACAACTGATGAAGATGATCGACCAGTTTGCTAGACCAGCTATTTGGTTTCTCGTTCGGCTCAAAATGGTGAAGGTAAACTCAAAGGGCAAGTCGGATGGACTACGATCAATTCATCTTGAAGTTCTTGAAACGATTGCGCTCCAGCTCCACTCAAAACTGAGGGAGGTATCTGTGAACCCGTCGAAGTTACAAGCTGAAGATATCATCGAAACGTGTTCAGCATTTCGACATGCAGTGTGGCTCCATACTCTCAGGTATGCCCCTCACAACGATATTCCATCTTGATTGACGCAGCACCTAACACATGTGGGCAGATTGATCATCACTTGCCTTGCCGAATCGCTCAAATGTGCGCTACATGTGGCTTGGCGGCTGCTGGAATCCCCGCGATATCAGTTGTCTATTGGAGCAAAGCAGGTCACAGCACTCTCCAACCTGTATCGCTCGATGGGCGGTTCCACGGACACTCTACTCCCACGAGAATGCCATTTCACCTTCGACAGCATACCAGTAGAGGATCGCCCACTGAAGAAGTTACGACCGGAGTTGGCTCAACCGGACGCTTCGCCAGTTCGAGTGATATGTGACATACGGCTTCTCGAGCGGGTACGTTTCTTGGAATTCAACTGCTCGCAGTACCAGAACCTGATCCTCAGCTCTGGTTTTTACGCACACGAAGGATGATCTACTCGAGGCAATGTCTGATCTCCAGGTTTTCGTGGTGGAGCGCGACCTATCGCCGGCTATCGACTTGATCATCGATGAGCGAAATGCTGTTGTTGTGTTGGGACAGCAACACTTCGAAGGTAAGCGAAGCTTGTTAGCTATGAACTCCATTCAGGCACACCGCCAGCCATCTAACCAAACATTGTGAATCAAGACGAGCACCAAATGAGAGCCTTGACGTATGAGTTGGCGTCCTCTCATGTTCAGTTTGAGAAGCTGTGGCTCCTAATCGGTAGGTTTATATTTCTTGCTTGGGCGGCGGTGCGGATGTCTTTACGCGGATGATTTTTGCTGAAGATGACGTCAAGAACGAGGACGCACTTCATTTTTTCTACGCTGCGTTAGCGAATTTCGCTGTCGACGTGCAAACGTTTGTCTGCAAAGGGGCAGTCGAGGTCGGCGAAATTGTTCGTGGAATTGTCGACGTATGCGCTGAGACTGCGCTATCCCAGCACCGCGTTTTGCCGAAAATGTGGTTCGCTCGGCCATTTATGCTGGAGGAGGAATCCCAGCTTGAACGCTTCCTATCGTCCACGAGAATTGTCAGTAGCTTTGCGGCTCAGTCGATTCTACACAGGCTATCAATTGAAGATCTTACGACGAAAAGGTACGCAAGCACAATCATCAACAAACTTACCGTACCTCATCTCTAAACATGGGTTGGATATTCTAGCCTGGAGGAGGTTTCAATCCTTATCGGCTCGCTCCCACACGATGAAGTTGATCTGCTCTGGAGGTGATTGAATCCGTCGCTATCGAATATTGATCCCACGAGGATGAGTCTCTCAAGTCTTGTGTATATGTAGGCTGTTTCACACTAGTCACGGCATTGGAGTAGGCACAGCAGTCATCCATTCATCTACTTATCGCGAAGACTTTCCACGCATCTCTTGCATCGCTTGGTATCGGCCTGTGTAGTAGCCCGACTGGTACCACGACATGAGCAGGTTTGCAAGATCGTCTTGGGAGCCTCCGGGTGAACTGAAAACTGGCAGGTTGGAACCAGTCGCGGACGGGAAAGGCATTCCAGGCGGCACCGGTGGCGTGGAAGTATGCATCGTTTGGCCCCAGTGCGGCTGTGGCGGGTAGCTGTAGTTGCCTTGCTGCGGGGGATGAGTGGGAGCCGGCATTGTTTGGGGCTGGTAATAGCCTCCTTGCAACTGCGCCTGCAGGTGCACATACGCCTGCATGTACGCTGCCTGGTAGATCTCTTCTTGGGATTGCGCTTGAGGCGCGTGGGCATACGCTGCGTGTGGGTAAGCGTTCACGCCGTTCGCAGCCGTATTCGCTGAAGCGTCGACACCCGATCCATTCCACGATGGCGCCGCCGCCTGCCCGCGCTCCGACTCCACCGAGTGCTTCCTTCTCGAAGCTTCCTTGCGCGGCCGTGCCTTACTTTGGCTCTTCTTCGCTGATGTCGCTCTCTTCTCGCTTTGCTTCCCGCGCAGAGCATCTTCAAACGCCTACGTGACCAGCAAGCACTGTCAGTTGTCGCAGTTCGTTCACCGGCCAGGCCCTAGCGCGTCAGAACCCACCCGCACGATGGCCATGTCGTCCCATTTCTCCTCCTGGAGCGACGCCTCTTCGTCGCTGCTGCTCTGTCATCCACCAGTTCCTCACCGCGCGTCAGTCGGAGATACGCACGCCGCGCATTCGCACATCTCTCGCATCCTCACCATCGCGCCTGACAAAATCTTGGGTGCACTTGGATGTCACAATTCTGAGATCGTGAGTGCCACCACTGATTGCCTAAACGCGGTGGTCCACAAAAAATGTCAGCCTCTAAATCTCATGTGGACCACATTCTGGATCGAAAATTTTGAAGCGAAGCGGCGATTTCTTGAACCTCGCGAGAGTTGGCTCTTGGCGGGCCAATCGCGGGCCTCCATATCTCACCCCCAGCATTCGGTTTTTTCATCCATCCAAACGCCTCTCAACGCAAAGGCGAGAGACTGATTTTCGCCTCCTTCGGTAAATCAGGGGAGAAATCCAGGCTGGCGGTGAGATGTTCCCAACCCGCGAGTTGCACCCTCGGCGCCGCGATGTGGCAATGGCCGTGACTACCACACCACCCATTACAGCACGGGTCCAGTATGATAGAGTACATAGAGCGCGGGCAGTTCCTCTTGACTGCGCACTACCTCAGGATTTCCCAGGGCGAATTTCACCACACGGCATACTGGGACACGCCGCGCATGTTTGTGGCGGAGCCACCATATTCCACACACCAGTCTCTGTGGCGCCGAGTTCCGCAGTGTTTCCAGCGCCAGTGTGCCACAAGGATTTGGCAGAGGCGAACGCGCTCGCTGGAGCGGTTGGTTGACTGTTGGTGGGTTCAAGCCGCAGTTCCTGTGGTCATCAGGCAACTTTTTCTTCTTGACTTGAGCGTTTGGGTGAATACCTTCTATACTTGATAGCAACCTCTACAGGATATCTCACCTGTCCGCTCGCCACTGGATTGAGAGACCTCCAGCAGTTGATGCCGCAGTCTGTAACCCTACCCACAGTCCCACCTTCCCTCACTTGGGGGTCGGGGTACGCTCCAGGCCTGGCGTGCATTTCGGCCCAACGCGCTTTCTGGACCGAGAAGAACCCACTCGCCGGGTGCGAGAGTCAGCGACCGCCCCATGGCGGTGGTCCGGTTGTCGTGGAGGTTGTTCGGTTTGTTTGTTGTTTTTTGGTGCATCCACCGTTCCATCATCCCCAACCCACTCGAGCGCGCCGCGCTGCCCCCACCCCTTTCTCGCGGCGGCCACACCGCCATCCCCCAGTCTCTGGCCTCTTTTCACTCCATCGACCGACCGATCCACCGCACTTGAATCGGTCGGGGACGGCGGCCACAACCCCCACTTCCCCTCCGCCCACCCCCGCCGCGCGCTCATGCAGCTCGTGCGGACGGTCGCGCTCCCGGCGGGCCGCGCGGGCCCCT
>JAMFLL010001873.1:0-12728 GCA_027475725.1 Pythium rhizo-oryzae | reverse complement strand
TCTCCCCCACGGCGACCTTCGCTCTTGTGCAGTGGGTCAACACGTTGGAGCTTATCGCCAACGTAGAGACCCAAGATCTGCTCGACTACATGGAGCAGTCCGAAACACAGAGCCACATGATGGTAGAGTGACCGTAGGACGACAGTTGCAATCAATCTAGAGTCCTCCACTAAGCTAAAACACTTTGGTTTATTCTCATAGCTATCGGAAGCCGTCGAGAACGGACGTTCTATCAGTCGCATGATACCCATCTTGGGTTCATGAACACTAGTGACGGGGTGTAGCTGGGGGGCGACGGAGGTGCGCGGCGGCAAAACGAACTATACACTGGTCTAGGTGTGTTGCTCAACCCGTCTGTCGCGAGCCCGTAGTTATCCTGGCGGTCGCGCGCGGACGCATCCGCCAGCCACATCCGCTATTAGGGTAACAATGAGGGCTGAGTGATGGGGTGCCGTCATGCAAAGATCGAGATGCACCGCGGGGAAACGAACTATACACTGTTTTAGATATGTCCTTTAGCATGCTCAGCCCATTTGTCGCGGGCCCGTAGCTGTCCTCGCGGACCCTCCTGGCGCTCATACCGTTACATGAGGGATACTGGGATGGTCTGTGACGAGGTGTCGCCACAGACCCCCACCCCAGCGCTGCGGTGCAGCAAAACCAAGTCTGCACTGCGCTAGATGTGTCTTTCACTAAGTTAAGTCACTGACCCCTACCCTCTACTGTTTGAAAATGTTCCGTCGCTTAGCCCTTCGGGTGAATAGACTGCATCACAGATCACCACGAGCATAACACTCAATCTTGTACCGTACGATTACCTGAAACTACGCAGCCAACCTTAGGCTCATTCTCCTTGAGTGTTATGCTCGTGGCTGGTAGATGATCAAGTGAGAGGCAAAGTGCTGAGGATGCAGCAAATCATGATCTCCCTGAGGGCACAGATCAGAATTATGGCCGCCAACGGCTCAGTGTGCGGCCCGAGAGTAGTCGAGCTGATCATATCACTGGTATCGAGGAAGAAACGAGGGTGAGGAGAATACATCGCTCTGTATTGACCTTAGTTGCTGCCGAGCCATTTCCTATTGTAAGAATTTCCTAATGTTATGGCTCGGGTTGTTGTAAACCAAGCATATTGCTTGGTTTTGCTCCAACGGGTTTGAAGGGTGCGTTATCTGTTTGCAGGGGTAAAATGTAAAACCATGCATATTGCTTGGTTTTGCTCCAGTGGATCCCATTGGCTTATAAACAAGCTCAAATCTAGTAATTGGTTTATGAAGGGTAATATAAGCTAATGGAGTTTCTAGAGTGCACATAACACCGACAAATGACCTTCCAGACATTATGATACAATTATCATGTGTCAGAGGTTAAAATATTGTGTATTAGAGGTGTAAACGGGTATATCTAAGGGGTTTATCGCCTGTATAACCAGATGAGAGGTTACATATTAGTTTTCTAATATAAACATATACTTATATAGGTCATGGTATCATGTGGTGTCAACCATATGTACCTGTTATAGTTAATGCGTGCGCAATAGATCAATTTGTCTGGTTTACCTACCTACCGTGTTTTGTTAAACCAAGCAATATGGTTGGTTTTGCTCGCCGTTGGTAGCAAAAGGGTTAAGGCGGACAATACAGGAAAAGGCTAGTTGGAGGGTGTGGGTGTAAACCAGGGAGCCTGCACGCTTTTGGCGGGTTGGACGGAGTGTCTCGATGGTAGGCTATTGCAGTGTGGTGTATGTGCGGGGTAGACCGCGTTTTCGCTCGAGGTTGATCAGGCCGTGGAGTGACAGTGCCGCATGCACGTGAGAGCCCGTCCGAAACGCACGTGTGCGTTGTACATAAAGCTAAGAAATGAATGAACCTGCCGGATTGCTTCACCTTCTCAAACTACGGGCAGCTCTTCAAGAAGACTCGTCAGCGAAGTAAGTGGAAAACTAACCGATTCCAAAAGATAACTGCTGCACAAAACTCTAAAACTCGGCACCTGTCTTGTAATGTTTCGAGACATTATTGCTCCAGTTTCAAATGGGCATACGCATCCCTTTGTGTTTGTGGGTGCCACAGTCTCGCTGCCGGAGGGACTAGAAGAGATATATTCTAGTTGAAACTTCAATTGGTTGTGCTCCTGGTGGACTTCGTGGCAGCGAGCAAGGAGACCGGTCAGGACGTGACGCACGGAGTCACCCAGAAGACTCCCCAGAAGTCTGTCAAAACGTTGATAAAGGATGGCTTCCCGATGAGCTACAACACGCTCTGCTATAACTGGCTCCATGAGAGAGCACAACGTGGGTGGCTTCAGAGCCGACCTCATCGGTCGCTGTTTTGTTCTGGTTGTGGAAAAGCAAGAGTACAGTGTCCGCGAGAACGGTTTGTCGCACCCGATTTCGGAGTATGACAACTGGGTTAACCAGACCGCCGAGTAACTTTGATGCGATGAACATGATCCCTTCTCTCCGTTGTGCTAAGTACTATCGTCCATGTGGTTGACGGTGATAGAATCCTGTCCCTTTAGTCTGACCAGTTTCCCGACCCCGAAAAGGAGCCGACCCGGCAGTAAATCTTCCGACCAGGTTGACGTTCAGGGAGGGTGACTCAATCACGTCGTTTAGATGCGTCACACAAACACTTTATCTGGAACCTGTCCTAGAGTTGTTCAGACAATCTATTTGGACTTGAGCAAGGCGAAGGTACACTTTGGCTTAGGATATCTGCGGGGCTTTGTGATATGGTGGAATACCGGTGATTCCCCGACAGTTGTTGATTTCGTATTGCGTTCTATGTCGGATTTAGACAGGAGTAAAATTTCAACGAATCGAGAATCGTTAGTTTCGCTATCTTGACCAATTGAGATCATGTAGACGCTTCCGATAAACCTCCAACAGACTTTGTCGGGAATTGGCTCCAAGTTCGTGTCTGCGTATACAATTTCAAGTTCGAGACAACAAGCGTGCATATTCGATTTTTCCAACAACAAGGACAAGATTAATTAGGACCCACGACCGGATCGTAGGGATCTGCGGGCAAGGGGGGGGGGGGGGGGTCTAACGCATTCCTCCGGTTGCTGGACGAAGAACACGTCCAACAGAACAACGCATTTGCGTGCCTCGCCCGAGATCCATCAGGCCACTGCTTTGCAACAATCATGGGCCAAGCCGTAATGCATTACACATTGTCGGAGGGCGAGAAAGAATTTTTTGGTGGCTAACTCCGTGATCTCGTACTTTCGAAACGTCAGGAACTGGTTGATGGAGGCTTAAGCGGAATGTAAGGCTTCTATCGTTGTGTGAACAAGCATTGCAAGGATCGTGAGACCGGCGGGCCAGCAAAGCAAGAGAATGCAAACAAACGAAAGGACTTGAGCTGAGGGGCGATCCAATCGAGGAAAGTCGTCACCGACTACCCGTACTTCTTATTGCTCTGCATGACCAGGGCCGTGCACATTGTCTCGCAAAAGGCTCGGGGCACCCAGAAGGATCTGAACCGACGCTTTTGGCTCTTGCTCAGAGAACCACTCCAGGTCCATGGAGTCCCGTATCGATTCGAAATCGGCACACAGGCCAACAATGTTCGATACCGAGTCGAGTTGGTCGGGCATCATCGAAGATTCTTCATCGCCAACTTGACCAAGCCGAAATCAATCTTCTTGGGTTCGCGGGCTGACAGAAAGTAGGTTCGAATGTCATTCTCTGTCACCTCACTCTCAATTCTTGAGCTCCCACTTGCACATTCGTACCAAGGTTTTGTGGTCAATACACGCTTTCGCCGACATCAGGTACACCAGCGTCGCCGTACTCGGTTTCAACAAGCGCGCTTTCCGCTCGTACACCAAGTACTTGTCCATGAAACCGCGCTTATGTTTCCGTGTTGTGCCAGTGTAGTGAGGGGATGTGGCATGTTGGCAGCCGTCGCCAGCATGAGTCTTGCATCGCATCGGTCTCGTGCTCCTTCTCTTCCATGGGCTCATCTTCACGACTGAAGTATCCCCATCGAGCTTGAATGTGTGCGCGCTCGCATTGCTATAACGTGTTTTTCATGTAGTCCAGACGCTCTTCCTGCTGTGCAGCCGTCTCTAGCGTTTGCGGAATCACCGCTTTGTGCTGCTCCAGCTGCGCGCTGAGAGCCTCTTGTAGAGCCTCGTGCTTGGTAGCCAGCGCGATCTGCGCTTCGTGTGTTGCTGCCCAAGCAGCTGATACGTTTGACCCAGCGTCTCCTGGAGACCACGCAGCTGCTCCCACGTCAGCTGCTGCTGAGCGGCGCCTTGCTGCACAGCCGCATCGACTTGTGCTTGTCGCTTGGCGCCCTCGGCCAGACTGCGCACTAGGCTGGACTCCGCGAGAGGCCCATTGATCACTTGTTCCACCGTGCGCTCGCGCCGCACGACGGATCCTGCCTCGGCACCGTGCCTTGGGCTGTCGGCGGAGGTGCCTCAAGTCCCGACGACATCTCAAGTGGATCCCACCACTAAAGAATTCTTTGTTGTGACTTCCACTCGGATCCTGGAAATCGCCCGTACTGAGACACTCAGACACTTGACTTGAGATAGTCGACTTGGAGGGTTAAAGCTATTTATTGTGCGCCATTTGGCGTTTTTTAAAGTGAGTGAATATGAAACCCTTTAAAAATTTGGCTAGGAATTCTTTGTGAGGGGGGACCTTCCCCAATCAAGAGAAGGTCCCTCTCACAAAGAATTCATAGCCTTATTTTATGCCTGTTTCTAGTGAGATGCATTCCGGCAGACTGTTTTCACTGTGATCTTTTCCAGTTGTATATTGAGCCAGAGTGTTGGGACGGCCAAAAACTTAGAGTGCTCCACCACAGGGACGTCGCCGTTGGGACAGCCAAAACCCCAGAGTGCTCCACCACAGGGACATCGCCCCGCCCGTACCTCTAGCCCCTGGCGCTCCTGCAGACGCTGGCTCTGCAACCGGGTCAGCGCTCCCGTCGTCCCATTTCAACTGGATTTTTGATGTGTGTGGCTGCGCACGCTACACTGTTGCGATGGGTGCGGCGTCCTGGCTACGGCCCTCCTCGCCTTCTGGTGGTGTTGGTATATCGGCCAGCTTTGGGGCAGCCCTCATGGCGCCTAACCTTCGCCCCCTGCGCTCCGCTGCGCATCCTTCGGTTGGCTTCACCCCGGATTCGGCTGGATGCGCCACGAGTTGGCCGGCGCTCTTCACTGTGGCGTGCCGCCGTCGTGCGCGTCTTGTGGGTTAACCTAGGTACCCTTCTTGAAGTTGCCGCTGGGCTTGGCTCACTAGTGTTGTGGGTTGACTCGGTTCCTGCGGTTGAAGCTGCAGTTGTGAATACAGCACGCGCACGGCTACCAGTCGAAGGTTGCTGGACCGTTCCAGGAACAGCACTGTATAAGAGCGCTGGATGGGAGGGCTTTCGTTTTAGGCGCCATTGGTGTTTGAAGCTGTGCCTGAAACAGCTGCGGCCAATACAACGGGTAATCCTGGCAAGGAGATCGGATGCATGTGCACTCGCATGTTGAATCGCAGACCAGCCACACACTTTACTGAGCGGTAACGGTGAAGTGTATGAGCTGTGTCCATTGAGGACTCGCTGTGACCGACGCAGTTGCTCCCCGTACCGTCCCTGTTGCTGCATGCATGAAGGCTGAAGAGTAGAGAGGAGAAAAAAGGGTGAAGAAAAAGCGCACAAACGGATACGCAACGTACTTGGTTTGTTTGGTGTCTTCCCATCGTCGGTGTAACAGTTTCGGAGTCGTTTGTTTTAGGATTTTACGTCTAGGGTTCAGAACACCTACTTGGATCGCTGGCTCCTTTAGTTGCAACTACTCGGCGCATCCCTCCTTTCACATCGGCTTCAACGCCTCCCCGTAGCACGCGGATAAAAGCCCGCGGGGAGCGAGTTTGTTCACTGTTTCAATGACGCACAGTCTCCCTGCTCGACACAAATACGTTTGCTCGCATTAAACAGGCCGAGAGGGTCAGCAAGAGTGACTGCGCTTGTTTGACTGTTACACGGTCCCACATCCTCTCCGTCACAATGGCTAGTTCTGCATTGGAACAGCCACTGCTGCCCACCAGGACGTCTCACGTGCAAAAGCATTCATGAAAGACGCCCTCAAGCCTTTCGTACTGGCCGGATGCCCGAGTCCCACACCCCTTGAGCCTCCGCCGTGTAACGGATGGACGATCCACGTGAAAGTTTGTGTAGCGACCAGTGGCCACCATTTGCACTTCGGATGCTGCAGAGCCGACACCTCTTCGAGTCCATAATGGCACACCAAGATTGCTCATAGATGCAAATGGTGATCACTGGTGATCGCTGGTGAAGATGGCACTGGTAAAAGTTGGCTTGTGCACCACATTATCAAATGAGCCCAAGAGGAAGCGACTCCTGCTCCTGGCTCACCAAGGCTCTGCTGGGCACAATATCGGAGGCGTACACGCGCGTCAACATTAGGCTTTCCAAGCCAGGGGAAGCAAGTTTCGCAAGTACGTAGGGTTCGCCAACACCATTGGGGGTCCATCATCGTTTCGGCGCCTGCAACAGGAGTACGAGGATTTTTATTTGGTAAAGCTAAATTCACAGTTGTCACCCCGCTTTGTCTGCACAGAGCAACATGTGCGTAGGTGTGGAGAGAGCTTTGGACTTGATAGAATCGAGTTGCCTTGGATCACCAGTGAGAAGCGCGTCACAACCACCAAACGGTAGGTGGCTGTGGTGGGCAAATACATCTTGCAGTCTTTGATCGATCCAGTGGAGCATCCCACAAGAGATGACGGCGTACTCATCGATAACGGCCCATCTTTCTTCGACGGCGTTTCGAGCGTCGTACTCATAACAAGTCAGACTGTGCCGCTTCAAGGAGACAATAACAGCGCTTACAAGTTCACCTAAACATAGCTTCCAGTGCGCCTTGGATACGCTAAGACAATCCACAAGGTGCAGGGGCAAACATGCCCCCTAGTCGACTTCAACCCAAACCGCAATGAATAGTAGCGCTCTCGCGTACGTAGCCCTATCTCGGGTGCGCAATCGTAAAGACACCATCCTCATCGCCCCAGTGACAGCGAAGCAGCTCAAACAGACTAATGAGACTAGGGAAGTTGAGCAAAAACAAAAGCTGAAACACGTTGTTCCCGTACTATCTCGGTCCCTTGAACGTGCTCGCAAGGTTCTCCTCGCGCCTCAGCTGAATGCAACACAAACACAACATCAAAGTTTGTACGGTGATACCGCCGTCCTCCTCGATCGTGTGTACGCCAGCCACCCAACAAGCCCGATTACAGAGTAGGAATGGACTCTCAAGCTGGATGGTCACCTATACGGTACCAAGATCTCCTCCAAGTGGACGCTGGGGACCGACCACTCGGCTGCCCAACCAACGATCCGAACGCCGTACGTGAGATGTGTCAAGCCGGACTCGTACGAGGCTCTCACAGACGATCTCGCGACAGCACGGACGATTGAAGCAAGCCATCCGTGCAGTCGGACCAATCGCAATCCTGGGACACCCGCGCGCTCAGCACGGACCAACTCTCCAGCCGGTCCTACCCACGCAACCCACCGAACGATCAGCGATCCGACGAATTGTGAACTCCCAGATCGATCCATTGATCAAACTTCATGTGAACGGGCTCCGGTTGCTCCACATCAGACTTGAGGCCGCGCTCAAGCGCGAGCCAGCACTGAGCCATGCACTCCCGAGTGCATCGCTTAGCGCAATCGCTATGCGGCAGCTCGGCCTTCCGGTATACCAAGCGACTGTAGTGGATGGCCGTCGCGAGAGGAAGGTCAAGTGCGGGTCTGACAAGGACACCACGAACATTAATGCCGGTGACAAGAGTGACAAAGCCCAAGGGGCCGGTTGATGGATGCCTGAAGTGCGGAGGGCCGCACTACCTCTCAAACGTAGCGACGCGACCGAGCAGGAGAACAAGACGCTCTAGAAAGAGCAACAGGAGAGGAAGGACAAGGGCAAGGGTAAGAACGGCAAGACAAAGCGTATTCGAACGAAGCGTGTCAAGGAGTGTCTGCCGGGAACCACCAAGTACGTAGTTTTGAACGACGTCATGAGCCTGCCATACTGTGCGGACAGTGGCTCCGACCGGACGCTATTGAGTCGCGCCCACGTGGCTGAGCTGCAGCAACTGGACACAAGAGTGCAGGAGTACGCTCTCGCTGAGGTGATTCATGGACGAGCGGTCGGCGGCGCTGATGTAGTGTGCACACGCGCTGTCCGCGCGCGGATCTCGATCCACACCGCGGCCGGGAAGGTCACGATCGCCGAGTCATGGGAGTGTGTGATTGTTGAGAGTCCAGAGGAGAATATCATCCTGGGAGCGGACATACTCAGTGTGTTAGGCATCAACATCGAGAACCAGTTGGCCCGACTGGCCTTGCCTGACGCGACCAAACAAGATGACCCGATGCCGTTCGAGGACGACGAGCGACTCCACAACCCGGAGAAGGCCAAGTTGCTTGACGCAATCGAAGAGATGGTCAACAGGGCCGTCGAGAACGGTTTTCCTCCGGAGTTCCTCGACTACCTTAAGCGCGTGGTGAGCAAGTACGATGTGTGGCGGCTCAGCCTGGGCCGAGACCCGCCAGCTCGTGTGCCACCGCTACAGATCAAGCTGCGCGAGGACGCCAAGCCGTACTGCGGTCGACCGCGGACGTACCTCCCGCATCTCCGGGAGTTCACGCAAGAGTTTAACGAGCAACTCGAAGAGCTCGGGTGGGTCAAGGAGAACAAGCATAGTTGATGAGCGTGCCCGGTTCTTCCTGTGAAGAAGCCGGGCAAGGAAGAGTACCGTCAAGCCGTGGACTACCACCCTGTCAACAGCTAAACGGAGCCGATCGCAGCGTGCATGCCGGTGCTCCGTGCGATCACTGAACACGTCAAGGACATGAAGCATTTTGGCTTGTTTGACTTTTTTAAGGTCTCTTGGCAGCCCCCCCCCCCCCCCCCCCCTCGCACCGGAGAGCCAGGAGCTGCTGTCATATATGACCGACTGCAAAGTGTACACTCCTCTTCTCCTCTTCGTGTTCCTCAAGGCTGTACCGATGCCGCTCTCTACTTTCAACAGACCATGGAGACCTGCTTCAAGACACTACTCTACAAGCACATGTTGATCTGGGTGGACGATCTATTGCTCTACGCTGCGGACATTGTGACGTACGTGGCGAGGATTGACGAGTTCTTTCGTCTCCTTTACCACTTAGGGCTCAAGCTGAGCGTGGAAAGGAGCAGTCTCTACCAGACTGAAGTGCGTTAGTCCGGAAAGGTCATGTCAGGACAGGGTGTAAAGCAGGATCCTCGGCGGATCGCGGAGCTGTGTGCCATGCCCGAACCAACGACGACCGGCGAGCTTCAGCAACTACTCTGCACGGCAAATTGGGTGCGCGAGACCGTGATCGACTACGGCCGCATCGTTCAGCCGCTGCAGCACTGCCTGGACTGTGCGCCCCAAGGCGGGCGACGAACAAAACGAGCTGCGGCATCTATCAAGATTGAACTTAGTCGCATGGAGAAGGAAAGTTATCAGCAGCTCAAGACGGCGCTGGCAACGAGTGCCGAGCTGGCTCACCCGAGCGACACGGAAACCACGTGTCGGTTTACGGACGCATCCGACGTTGGTCGATCGTGGCGACGTGTTGAGAACTGGAGACGTGACACCCCCATCGTCGAGCAGTCCCACCAGTTGCTCGTGTGCATGAGCGGCTCTTTCGAGGGATCACAAAAGAACTGGAGTGTGATCGAAAAAGAAGCGTTCCCGATTGTGAGTGCATGTGACAAGTTGAACAATCTACTCCTCCGACCGAGAGGGTTCCGTCTCTACTTCGATCATCGAAACTTGATCCACGTATTCGCTCCATCGACTGAGACGAAGAAGCACGTGCGCGGAAAGCTGTTGCGGTGGGCGATGCGTATCCTAGAGTACCGCTACGACATTGAACACATTGAGGGCGTGAAGAACATGTGGGCGGACATGATCTCGCGCTGGGCCGGCCGACCCGACACGGCAAGGACAGTGATCCGGGGCGTCGCGACTCGGAGCGCACGCCGTCAGGTCCTCCGCACACTCCGTCCGCTGGACGAGGAGGGCTTCGCAGAACAACGACACCCAGCGGCCACCAGGGCCATGCAGGCACGTGGGTTCACGCAGGACGACAAAAGGGTATGGTTACGCGAGGGGCGAGTGTGGATACCTTCTAAAGAGGCGGATTTGATCCGACGCATCATGATCATGATCATCTCTCACTGTGGTCCAAATGGACACCGCGGAAAAGCCGTCATGTTGAATCAAGTCAAATCAGTGTTCTACATTGAAAAAATCGAACAATTTGCCTTCCGTTTCTAAGACGATGCTTGCTGTGCCGACACACCAAGGGTGACAAGATTGTGCCGAGGCCGTGGGGAGAGTCGTACCGTGCGACCGAACGCAACGAGGCCATGCACTGGGACTTTCTATATCTAGGAGAGAGCTTCGAGCAAAGCAAGTATGCACTGGGGATGAAGCACGACGCGTCGCATTTCTGCGAGCTGGTCGTATGCGACAGCCCGACCAGTGCGGTCGCCGTCGACGCCATGCTCCAGTGGCATAGCCGCTTTGGTCCACCGACTCTGTGGCTCAGCGACAGTGCGAGTCATTTTAAGAGCGAGCTGCTGGCCGAGCTGTCTCGTCACCTCAAGTGCAACCAGCGTTTAACGGTGGCGTACAGCCCGTGAATCAACGGCTCTTTTGAGCGTGCAAACCGTGACACCGTGCAAGTCCTACTTGCTCTCATCGTTGACTACAAGTTGCATCATCGCGACTGGCCGAACCTAACCCCCCTGGTGCAGGCAAGCCTCAATCACTCGCCTGTCCCGTCTGTGGGTAACCATACTCCAATTGAATTGTTTACGGGCCTGCCATGTCCGTCAGTGCTGACACCGGTCTTCCGACCAGACGCACCCCGTGATCCTCTGCTCTCTTTCTCACACGACAGACCGATCGCTGCTCTCTTGGACCGGCTACGACAGTCAATCCGTGACATGCACCGTGACACAGTCACTGCCCGCGAGAAGCAAACCCTGCTGAACAAGAAGAAGGAGAGGGGGGAGAGTGTCGTCAACTTCTCCGGGGGCGACTACGTTCTACGGTCCCGCGTGGACCAGAAGCATCTCAACAAACTACTAGTGATGTGGACAGGGGAGGAATTGCGCGGCCATCGCGAGGCGAAGCGCGCGAACGACTACGAGCTACTGGTCTCGTGAATTGGCCTGGAAGACAATGAGGACCCCTGGGAGCCAATGGAGTCGATGGCCAAGGATGTGTCGAAGCAGGTGGACGCGTACGTTGCCTCGACAGCCGACGAGCACCTTGCACAAGTCCACGCACGACGCAACAAGAGACTGCGGCCGCCGGAGATCAGTGACAGGGACCAAGGCGACACGACGGGACGGGTGATAGATGGGACAGTCGTGCGTCGTGACCTTGTTGCACCCGCACTCCCTGTTCGTCACATATATCAGTGCGCCACGTCTCTTATCATATCTCAGTAGCCAAGTGCTCTGTCGATAACCCGGGGTGCGGTTATAATCCGTCGGTTATGGACACGTCAGAAACGATTCTGATAACCTGGTGATCGAGATGGCCCATATTGATCTGGACCAGGAGACATCGGAAGCTTGAGCCTGGTTGAACAGGCTTGAAGGGGTACTGTAGTAGATGGCAGTTGAAAGCCAGCCCAACCAGCATCAGACCTGAAGATGGGACCCGGGACGTGGACAGTGGACTGAGTCTATCAGGCACCTTCCGCCTGATGGATCAGTCGAGCACGAGCTGATGATCAGTCATGCCGAGCATGACCGAGCAGCCCGTTTGGCACACCTGCCTTACCGGGATCCCATGGAGGATGCGCCGGTGGTGAAGCCGCAAGAAGGTCCCTCGGGGCTTCCCAGAGGACGGCCACAGAGAGGCCGCCGCGGGGGAGAACGGAGAGAGAAAGGCCGGCGGCAGGGAACAGACTTAGGCACTTCTAGATTGGACACGAATACATCTAGGCGAACCTTATGAAGCGTGCCAGCTTCCCCCGTGTGACATTTTTCTTGGATCCACAACAGCGACCTTTTGGTACCGATTGGTCATCGGAGGGCTCAATGTGCGAGATGCGAACGGGCAACGTCAGCACTGCCCCCACTGGTTCTATGTTGACAAGCCCGAGGAGACCTTCACGCACATTCTGTGAGAGTGTGCTGGGGCTCATCAATTCTGAACCGATCTGGTCTGGCGATCGGCGGGATTCCGACCAGGCAACGAAGGGGCGGCCGAATCAGTCTTCGACTCGGTTTTCGCGCGACGGACACCAGCCGCAAGGCCCTCAGTCCTGCAGCAGCTCGCGCCACTTGTCGACGACTTGGCGACCATCCACATCACACTCATCAATCTATGGAGCATTATCTGCACGAGCGCCGTGCAACACCTCTGATTGGAACGGAACGACGCGATCTTCCGAGCGTCCGGCATCGCGGCCATCGGGATAGCGCATAAGACATGGGCAGCAGTTGGATCGCAAGTCCGGACTCTAGGAAGTGTACCGAATAGTGCTTCTTATAGATGACACCCATTTACATTTGAACCCACCCTAATAGAGGCGTGTCGCCTATATATGGACCTCCACAGTCAGTATTTTCTGTTGGTGCTGACGGCTCAGTCGAGTCTATTGAGGGCCCCTAGTGGGGAGCAGGTGTTGTCGCGGGTT